>WSZQ02020087.1:2750-34362 GCA_019419845.2 Weissflogia rhopalogaster | reverse complement strand
ACACTGACGTCAAAGATACATTTTCAACATCTTTAATCTGTTTGAACCTCAAAGGACCGAAGGAATTTCTCTTTAAGCAGATTTCTTTGAAGGGTCAGTCTTCTGCATATTTATATCTTTAATCCTCTATAAAATTATTCTTTGAGCGTCACTACCCTATATGTTTCTGCTCAAAGTCAAATCAAATCACTACTCTCACTAAGCTATCACAAATTTCCTACATTTTATAAGATGTATGTAAATGATAAATAATATGGAATAATTTATTATAACATTCAACAATCAAAAGAATAGATACAACAAAAAATACTCGATTGCGAACTTGCAACAATCGGTATATTATGATTCTTTAGGATTTGTAGACTATAAACACCACATTGAAAATGTACTGATACTCCAAAAGTCAAGCGCCTAAATCAGTTGCGGGACCACAGGCCACACCCTTTTATACAACATCGTAATAATATGAATCAAATTATAATAACATTCCATAAATCTGCGATAAAAGCATATAAATAAAAGATATACACATAATTCAATCTGAATGCATTTGCTCTAATAAAACACACTCAAAAAGTCAACATATATCGTTGATGAATAGAAAACGAAATGAATAAATAAATTACACTCTAATGTTGCTCCATTAATACAATTGTCGAAGATCAAATTTGCACAGCACCGCGAAATGTGCGCGTGTTTCGCCCATTTTATCGCATTTTGCATTTAATTATGCCATCGCATCGCATATAAACCATCGCAGTGCTTGGCTTACTCGCTTGGCCACTGTCAGAGCAAGCAGAAGACACAAAACACCGCCGACGACGCGACGATGACATCGAAAAGCATCCTCCACCACAGGCGGCTAACAGGAAAACTTTTATTCGTTGAAGTTTTAATCAACTTACCGCCTCTGTTGGTGGAATTTTAAAATTCAAATTATGAATTATGAATTCGTGACAAACCTTCCTCGTTGTTCATGAGCAACACTGAAGAACACTGAATGTGTTTAAACGTTAAACTCAATTTAAATATGGTCTAAAATTGAATATTTTGAATATATTATTCTGGAAATATTGGTTTAAGTCTGATGTAGGTTACGAAACAATCCCGTCATGTTTGACATCTACGTTCAAAATTGGTAAAATACACATGTGAAGAGTGTAGACCGTTTTCCCGAAACTATTGCACTGTGAAAAATTAGTGAAAAGCTAAAATACTACCGTCGTAATATACGAAAATTTCCGGGGATAATCCTCAAAGAAATTTGTAATGATTTTTTTAATGTGAAAACTTCAAATACCACACGGAAAAATTTGTAGGTGATCAAAATATAATTATTCTATAAGGGCAAATATTCGTAGTATATGCAAGTCTCAGCCTCACCTCCAGTGGATGGAGTGAGGATAACTTTCAATTTGAAAATGGCAAGAGTCGACCACACTTAATCCTAAAGGTCAAGTTCCAAAGAGTTGCGGGAAAACGGGCTACCCTCCTTTTTTGTACATTATCGTCACCATAATCACTGCCAACGCGAAGTCGATACCCACCACTACACATGTGTTTTATTTTCGTTCGAGATCGAGTCGAGATCAATGGCAAAGCTTTGTACGCCTTAGTATTAAGGATCAAAGATTTCGAATCAATCACGCTGGGGCTTTGTGGCTTTCGCTAGGCTCTCAGTATAGATTTACAGCACCGTTTCACCTGAATGCCTACGCATATTCGTTTTCAGACAATAATACATTCTTGATTTCTCTCCATTCCACCAAGACTTATAGGTTGATATTTTCAATGTTATTCCATGCAATATTTCTGTTATTTTACGGAGTATATGGAGTGGAGGTTATAAAACGAAACTGAGTTTCTAAGAGCTCCCAGCTTCCTACCGCAAGCTGGAATATGTAGTTTATGCATTGAGTTTGCAATATAGAATGTTGCAATATTGACCGTAGTTTATGAGCGACGCGACGGTGCCGGTGGTTTAATGTCGACGTTTAATATTAAACGCGGTAAACCATCACAACAATGAAAATATGAGAGGGAATGTTTGGCGGATACGCAGATAGTGCTTTTCGTTCGAGTAGTCAGTGGAGTCGGAGGAGTTCGGAGGATGTCCGCCAACCGGATGAAGAACGCTTGAGATTTCCGCGAGGCAAAACGACTGGGGAAATGCTGGCATTACCTTCAACTGCAGCCGCTTCTGCTGCTTTCTATTGTTTGAGATGTTTGCTTACCATAAGCTACATTGTTGTTATGCAAGTAGAGCATACAACTTCAATTCTGTAAATATCGACTTTTTGCTTAGTAAACGCTGTCGTTGTTTTATTTCAATGTTGACTTTGTTTCAATGTAAATTTGATACTGACTCTCTAAAAACTTTTTTTCCTAGTTGGACTTTTAAAAAGTTTGCCTTATATGTATATACATTATTCAATGTCTAGTAATTTTTAGATGTTCACAATGGCGGCATTTGTATTTTAATATCTGAACTTTACATAATTTTTAGAAATTTCAATGACCATTCTTCCTCGGATTCTTAGAACTTATACTAATCTTTCTCCTCTTGCTAATGCTTTTAAATTAACAGTGGCGCCATCTGTATTCCAATGTTACAGCGCAACGACTTCTTACAAAGATTCAAAATTACAAGTACTAACCAGCTTCCATGTGAACTTTTAACACAACTCATTTCTGTTTTTCCTCTTACTGCCGATTATTTTTGAGGAGTTCACAGTGACGCCACCTGTATTTAAATAATTGAGTCTTACACACTTTTCTACATTTTTTTTTAAATTAACGCTTTCTAGAGATTTGTTCATAAATTTTGCGCCTAGAAGGAGGACTTTGAAAGAAATCAAAGCCAAGGCACTTTTCTGACTAAATAAAAAAACTCTTAAGAAGCGTTTTCAAAAACTTTCAAGTACTTTGTTACATTGTAACTGCAAATATGAAAAATTGACGTACCGTCTTTGAATGGAGTGCGTTAAAAAACCATTCGTTATCCGAAGCCATCGTGCAATGCCTTGCCGTGCGTCAAGTTGTTGTATTCTTGAGCGCGAAGGATAATTCGCGCGTTGCGTCCTTGTACGCTACATTAGCCAACCATTGGCTGCGGCGTGCGCGCTTGAATGGAGGCGGTGGACGCATGTGGCGGTGGCTGCGACTTCGACCTGCAGCGGCGGTTTACACGGCGGTTAGTGGCGGTATGGTTGACAGTGTCGCGCGAAAGTTTATCGCACGCGTGCACGATGGTGTGGCGGCGATTGTGGTGAAGGCGATGGTGGAGGCGCTGGTAATTCTACGCGCGCAATGACAGGAAAACAGCTAAGAAAACGCGCCCACGCCTGATGAATACACACAAACTCACATACCCATTCATACACACATACATATACACACACATACACCTATACCCACATTATGCACACATACACATATATGCACATATAAACCCACACATACATATATAAAGAACGTGGTGGTGGTATAGGGGGTGGTTAACGACACCCGACATACATTGACATCGAGGACCAGCATCAATGCCTCCTCTCACAACGACCGCCACCAACGCGCTACACTATCTACTCGAAACATGCAACCTATTTACAAAGTACGCCCGCGTTGGTGACGCTTAACGATGGCAACGACCATGGATAACCACTGGTGAGCCGTTTTTATTAAGTACTGTTGAGTATACTTTCTATAATGTACGGAAAAACATGATAAATTTATATAAAAACATTTCCTTTAGCTTCTTTTCCTGAGAGCTTTGCAAATTCAAAGACATCCGGATGGAGAAAGAAATAGTTTCAAACATTTTTAATCATTAAATGAAAAAGAAAACAATGGTGCCTCCGACCGGATTTGATATAAATGAAGTAATGGCAACGCAAGGTTAAATTAAACGGTGTTAAGCGTTTCTTTTGGCTACAATTCAGTCCATTTTCTGTTATGCCCATCAAAACGAAGAGAGTGGTTTTGTAAAACATTTCCGGCAACATTTCTTACACCGGAAGCAAGCAACAAACATGTTTTCTCAGTGTATTGTCATATTTCCTTTTTTTCTATTAAAAAACAGAATTTAATTCCATCTCAATATATTTTACGTCAATTTCCTCCCAAGGATAGATTACCTATAATCCATCTATGTATCCTGTCCGAAGTATCTCCTGGCCATCAACATGAGGAACGACCTGAAAGAAGTCGAGAGACAATATGGTAGCGAAGTGGCACATGACACGGAACGGTATTTGTGGTGTCTGATCCTGTTAAAAGTTCTCCGTCGTATAAATATAAAAAGAGAGAAAGCAAGTGCGGGGACGGAAGAAAAGTGGCGCACAACGAAGGCGGCCAATTGATTTATGGTCGATGACACGATTCTGCCGAAGGGCAACACACCAGTGCACTGGAGCTGCGGTAAAAGCGAAGCAAATTGAATGTTTCCAGGATATTTTGTCATCAAATCAGCAGCTGCGCGCCGAGATTTCATCCCCGAGCATCAATTTGCTCTGCATACAGCCGTCGAAATGAGCCCGCCACAATTTTAGGGGCATATAAAATGTTTATCCTTTATAAGGATCATATAAACGTATCATTATTAGAGGCATGATAAGGTTGCGCGTGTGTTTTGATGGAAATCGAGGGAGATTGTAGAGTATATTGCGATAGGGGCATAAATTCATATTAAAATTTTAAAAAATGATGTTCTGTGATATATAGTTTATTGGTAATAATGTAAAGGCTTGCTGGTAAACATCAAAGGAATTAAGGGTCTGCATAAACCTGGTTAGATCAGGTTAGATCACGTTTGGGTAGGGTTGGGTTGGAGTTAGGGTCAGATTAGAGTCAGGTGAGTTCAGATCTGGTCAAGTTAGATAAAGTTAAGTTTAATCAATGTATGTCAAGTTAGCTCAGACTAGATGAGATCCAATGAGGTTATCATCAAGTCACCACAAGGTATGCTTTGTTAAGAACCATTTCATTGCGTTACAATCGCAGACGAATTTCATTCGGGATTAATTACCTATTCATCCGAGTGTAATCGCAAATCACCCAATACCCCCAAACCGATACGCTCCACATTCCACTGTTCCATTATTCAATAACAACAGCAATATCTGCGATCCTTTGATAGGGCAAAGCTTTGAAATACCATCAGCCCATCAATGACACAACCCGTCAAACAGTTGTAGTTGCAGAAACCGGGTTTTAAATTCGGCAATTTCCTCGCAATATTCCACAATTTCCAAATTACACACAAGAGTGCAATTATGCTCGGAAGAAAATTACGGAAATACTCAGGCACTCCTCGGCAAAGCTGGCACAACCCGACGAATTCTCTACCTCGTCAACGATGCTGATCACGATGCTAGTGCAGCTGAGACCATTCCACTCGCTTATGCAACACGCGAAATGTCTTAAATTTGCGACGAGAGTTGCCCCCGACGACGACGTAGAAGCATATATTCTCTGCGTGCGAAGGGCGATAAAGACTGAAACAGCGGAGATGGTTGGATGGTTTGGTATCAGCGTTACATACCTCACTTGTACCAAACGTGTCTCACATGGAGTGTGTGTGAGTGTGTGTGTGTGTGTGTGTGTGTGTGTGCAGCCGAACTTCATTGGAGTTGGAAGCTTTCCTTTGCTGGGCACATGGAACAAACTGCAAAACTAACATTCCAGGGTGTTTGCGTGTGTGTTTTAGTCAGTGCACACTGATTTTGGTGTACCAAGAGCACACGATCACGTTTACAATTACGAATCGGTCCTGCGTAGGAAGAGAAAACGGGTAGCAAGCAGGAGGGATGAAAATCGAAACCGCATTCGGCATTTACTGTCGCAAAACTTTTCACTCCCGTCTGCGGAGTGATTATTTCCTTGCTTATCCAAACAACTTTTGCACAACACTATTTTCATTATCCAGCTTTGAGGCAAGTTTGCTTAACTTACTCAACCGCATTTGGATCCGACTTATTACGAGCAGACGAATAAACTAACTTCGAACACTCTGTATTTAAACAACTAAATGAATAAGAGTCATAGACAACTCATAGTCAACTTCTTAAATATTTCATAGCCAAAACTGATTGTAACCATAAGCCTAGGATCAAACTGGTATTCATAGACGTCTCTTAGATGAACATTGATCGTTCCATTGTTTTCTTCTGTGCCTGTTCCACTTAACTATGTCTTTTATGTCCAGTCCAGCTCTTCATTTCAGCAGTTCTCGATGTTTGTTTGCTTTTTGTTGTTTATGTCCTTGTCTCGTTAGCATACGTGAGGAAAGTGATGAATGTAGCTTTCGTAAATGCGGGTTTTTAAATTCTAAGCAGGACAATCGAAACACTTCCTTTGTAAGACATATTTCCTAAACTTACGTACAGGATTAAACCTGACCTAATACCCAACTTTAAATTAACCCAACAAACTCAACTTATATAAAGTTTATAAGAAAATAAAGGGATAGGAACCGTACCAACGATGGCTAAAGGACTTGTAATTAGTAGCGTAGCTGCTTTGACCCTCCTTTAAATTGCCTGTAACCAAATCCTTCAAGCAGAATGCGAAACAAGCCGGAAATCGCACTTCATCATCGCTCCAGCGACGCGACGTGGACGCCGTGAAGTGGTCTAGTAGAAAGGCCTTGTCCGCAAGAGGCAAAGTATCAACTATCCCGGTATACGTTAATTATGAAGCAATTAGCAATTGTTCGCAAGCAGAGGAAATTATACACCATTCATATAAAAAAGTGGTCGAAAAAACGAGGATATTTTCGCTTTAAGCTCATAATAACGCTTATTCTTGTTTATATTTTATTCTGAATAGCAGGCCAATTCAGATTCATCAAAAATTCAACAAATTCAACCTCCAAGTCGTAAAGAAGAAACTGAAAACGGATTCACGGTTTAATAAAGATAATTTACGAGCTTGCGTTTGCGAAATAACAAACCAAAATGGATTTGCAATAAAAAAACATGAAATTCAGAATTGTATAACACGATTTATGTCCTATGATTCTGTATTTTAACCTTTTAACTACACTTCTGCCGTTTCTGCCACAGTTTATAGCCCACAGCGATACTAAAACCTTCCATGGAATATGATAATCAAAGATATCAGGTTAATGAACATTATTATTTGTTATTGCCCATCTGGGAGCAATCAGGGCATAAATTAATTAAAAAGGAAACTAATTTCCGGTTGTAACTCCGACATTTTATGTTTGCATAGAGTACGAAAAACCACTCTTGGGAGGTGCACTCAGCAGAAAATTAAATACCTTGAGGCTGTTCGGCTTCTAAGAATGTGTTAATTTGTGAATAATTGAATATGTTAATTTATGGGCTGACTTAATATGATGTGAACCTATGAAACTGATGTTAGTTTGTTATGGTAACTGAAATATATGTTGTTTATCATAATTTGTTGTTTTACGTCGATTTTGGAATATTTAACTTGAGAAAAGTTATTTCTATATAAGTTCAGTTCTGTTTATTTCGTTGTGCGCGGTTCGTAACAAAACACGCACCTTTGGATTTGCGGCTTCAGCACCTAACTCACCGCTTCGAGTCGCGGCACGTGCGGTGCTTAGCGAGCAGTCTAAATCGGTTTACCTTTTATGACTGTATTAATATGAGCATAATTGTATCTTTAATAATATGTTAATTTATCGGCGTGTTAGAAATACATACGAGGAGATATTTGCTGTACGGAATTTGTCGGGAGGGCTTTGTGAGTGAAAAATTGCTTTATTATAGATTTACGATTACATAACTCAGTTTTCCTCCCAGGAACACTCATGCCTGAAAGTGGAAAAACGAATATTTGTAGAGCGGTATAGCCGTAGTGCAGAGGGAGAGCGACCACATTTGCGCTCGCAGATGTTCAATTCGCGCTCGGTGTAAAGTGCGCCAAACACTTAAACAATCATCGTTCACGGCATCGCTGGCGCTGCCTGGCATCGAAACGTCAAAAACTTAAACTTATTTACGTGCCGTGAAAACGACTGTGAAAAATGATCCCCAAGAAAAAGACAAGGAAATATTTGTTAAATGCGATTTAGACATTCACATAGACGGCACAGACATCGGCGATAAAAGTTCGGGGAGGCTTTAAATCATTTTGCAAATGACTTTAAAATGTTCGCAAAGTTATAATTCATTGTCTGACAACTTTTACCTTACATACACATTTAGGCATGGGGAGATTTGAAGTGTGGAATCAAAAATTTGATATTTAGTGTTTGTTGGAAGATTGTTGTTTGGAAAACAGGAAAAGACAATTTAAGCTTTTAAGAGCAAGGAAACATGAAAGATTATATTAACAAGGCACTGGTTTAAAAGGTAGAAGTTTAGTTACAGAGAGTTTTAGATAATTATAAATAATTTTATTTGCAGAATAGGTATCTAATGTAAGAATGTCTAATTTATAAAGCTAACTAATCCTATATACACATGAACTACTATGAACATATTTCCTCCCTTACTTGCCCGCGAACTACATATTCTATCAGTATGGATATGAACACCCGTGAGTTATGTATGCCTAATGATCATAGTAGTCGAGGCATGGAAAATCAATTAAACTGAATGAATGAAACCCATCTGATTGTCAGTAAGAACGGATACTATTTACTACTTTTTTATTGATGCTAACATATATATTTTCAAGTAATTTTTAAGTAACCTTGAAGTAATAATATCAAGATGAAATACCAATACGAATTTCTATATTGAAATTAACAGATATGTGCTCATGTATTACTATGAACACATTTCCTCACTGACTTGCCTGCGAATTATATTTAGGAAATGTTGAAACTCCTAACATAATAATCGAAAATTGAAAATGAAATTTTCAAAAAAAAGATAGCAAATATGATTTCAATGTATTTCGATTTGTTCTATCTGCGGGATGTAGTTGACAACAACTGGTAATACTCGCAAGCTATGGTAACACTGTCAGTGACATATGCAAAGCCTTGGCTTTTGTCCACCACGTCCGCCCAACACCGCCGAATTGGAAACCAACATCCAAAGGATAACTGCATTCGAAATTTCGGGGATGGTCGCAGAGCATTGCGAAATTGCAGGCTTCATAGAGCATAAATATTGCATGCAGCTGTCGGCAACTGGCAAAACGTGGGCGCTTACAGAGAGAAGACAGGACAATCATGTAAAACAAGGATTTGCACTACGTTCTGATCTCATACATCCTGGCCTGGACCTACACTCCTGACTGTTTACGATAAACTCTGATATACGATGGCGGTTTTTGTCCTAGACGTATTCCGCCCATCCGAGTGGAATAAGTTTAATTTAATTTGTGATAAATTATCACGGATTAAAACGGCATCAGTACGAATGAAGCTGACAAGCAGACGCGCTGAGATCAACTTAAATTGATTGACGAAGACAATTGCATTTTAATCGAGTCGGAACGGACTTCAAATCTCGTTTTAATGAAGATGCAAGCCCGAAGAATGTTGGAAGTTTAATCTTTTGGAATTTACTCACACAGATCTGAGTATAATCTTTACGCATGAAACTAATTAATAAAGTTTCCGAGCGCTGTGCGAAGAAATGTAAAGTTTTCAAGCATACGCACCGCAAATGTGATAATACCTAAGGTGTGTTCGAAAGTTTTCTATCGACAAATTTTTGAAAACTTTTCGTTTGTGAATAGTTAAGTATGTGAAACAATACATTTCATAATAATTCATAATATAAATTGAAATTCCTAGAAAGTTTCCGATTATTAATATCTAAACTAAATGTTTTTTAGTTTCTATTTTACATAATTTTCGAATTTAATAATTTTCAAATGGTTAAATGTTACGATTATAATTAGCATCATAGTTCTTAATCATTAGCTTTTTATATATTTGTTTTTGAAGTGCGTTGCTGCAACTCTGATCTATCAGAGGCCCAGGTACAGAAAATTCCTTGTACTGGGAACGACTTCTTCTGGTTGAACTCTTAACGCTGTTGACGAGACAACGGAGTGCAGGGATGGAAGCAGTGTGACGACGATGTGTTCACGAAGAGAACCATGTGACAACTAACTTTATTTCCTAATTCTAAACCTAAAGCTAGATACTAATGATTTTACTACTAATGGCGCATGACGTCACGATAACAAGAGTCTAAACTGTTAACTATAACATTATGAAGTTGCTAATTTATTTTCCCGAAAATAATTTCCACGAAAGACTAATCTGATAACAAAAAAAGCAAAATTAGCCCTAAACAAACCCATGAAATTAACCCAAACTAATACTATACAAATGATAAACGATCTAATTGGCAGCATATGCATTTATTCATTACAAAATTCCCTGCTTTACGTCCGCCGTTTTACCCTCCTACCAAAGCATACGCACCATGACATAGCCCCGGGAATAATAGACAACACATTCGCCACGAACGACAAATGTGCGTGGTTGAGCGACATTCCGGCACAACAGGGAATGCGTGCCTGAAAGACGTGCGACATGTTACACTGGCATTTGTTGTCTCCGCATCCTACATGTGGGTTCTGTAATCCGGCGAGCGGTAATCATGCGGTTACGACGAGCTAATAGCTGAATTCTTGATTTGATACACGAATCCGGACCCATCATCACGTCGGCGTTGTTAAGGTACTTCAAAATAATTCCCGTAGGAGTTGGTGAAGCTTCTAATGTAAGTATGTCGCAACCGAAAAGGATTACGCGCCGATTACGCAGCGAAAGTGAAGCGTGTTACTTTCATTACGCCACCAGCTGAGAGGTTGCGTTATCCTTATCGTCAATATGCTTTTAAGCGTTCCGTGAATTATAATTCGGAATTTTCAAGTGTGTTGTTTTCGTAAAATCGTTCGAAAATTCGACGCTTTTGAGAATTTCGTCGGAAATTTACAGATGCTTGATGAAATTTTCATTTAACTCAACGCTAAATGCTATAGAAAGTTAATTATTTACAAGGCAATGTTTAATTAATTATAGTATTAGCTTACTAATGAATAGGCGATGCTTTTAGGTAGCTGACAACTTGTTAAAGTGTTTAATTTGGAAAACAGCTTTATTTTTGACTTTAGCTGCTTAAACGTTGCTTAATTGTTGATTTTTTTTTTGTATAAATTGGCATATAATGAGAAAATGTCTAAATAAAATGAATTAGAACACTGTACGTTTGTTTTCCTTTTAAATGGACACATCAAAGCCCTAACAAATTTTCTTATAATTCTCTACAAATTAATTTAACCAATTAAAATATTTCCAAAGTTTCCGCCTTTGATTTTTCCTTAATTAGCGGTAAAAATACAGGTACTTAACATGAAAAATACCTTACTGCCAAACAAGAAAAGTTCGAAAACGTTCAAAAGTTAGGTAGCGAAAAAGTTAAATTTGTTTTTCTTCTCTCCACGGCGGCAACAAAAGTCTGAAAGTTTTTATACCATTTGAATGTGTCAGGAATGCTTGATATTTGTCAGCATAAATCTCTCTAAAGTGAAATAATAAAAACCGCAATTAAAATAGACGAATTTAACGAGCGTGGAAAATTATTATTCATTAAGCACTATTTTATACTCGGCTGCACTCATGAAAAGTTGCGTAATGGATTTGAAATTTGATAAAAGTCATTTTCTTCCAACAGATGAGATAGCAGAGAATTTGATAGCAGAGGAAACTCGAACGGGAATTTTCAGTGTTTAATCTCTGCTTTGAACTTAGATTTGAAAGATTTGCGTACGGCAATGGAATCAAATACTTAATTCTCATCACGTGCATTTCCTGCCGAATCCTTCGCGTTTGCTTCCTGTAGGAAGATTTCGGTCATGAGGTGGAAATACGAAAATAAACGTCACACCGAAGAGGCTAATTTACATAAATTACACTAATTAAATTTTAATTCTACTTTACGGTTAAGAATTTTCAGGTTATCGAAATCCAGCGTTCATTTATGAATAATAAACCCTTTATTAAACATTGAAATATTTCTTTTTCACTAGGAACTTTGAGATTTCTACAACGTAAAGGAGTTATACTTCTACGTAAAAGTATATATAATTATAAGTTTTTGCATTAATTACCATTTTTACGTCGAAATTTCATTCCGACCTTTGAAAAAGAGGTCGGGCAAATTCAATTAGACTTTTATTGGGCTTTCTTAAAATTTTCTTCGTATTAAAAAAGATCGGAGTTTCTCAGGAGTTTCGTTTTTTTTTCTGCTCCATTGCAGGCGTAATAGTTGAAGCAATTTGCTGAAAAAGTTAGATATTATATAGCCAGAGTGTCGATTTTTTGCGCTCGAATGTGGCAATGGGCTTTGGCAAACAGGGAGTTTTTAATTATGCGCTTCGATGGGCTAAATAATCTACGTTTGCTAAATGCATAGTCCTGCTCCAGGGCTCGTACATTTTCCAGTTTTCCGCTTGCCTTGATCTCGGCTAAATGTATCTGAGTCAATGCTGGATAACTTTTCAGTTTGACTTGTCTGTATTTACTACGCATGTCTGACTTACGGATCAGTTACCTACAGTCAAGCCCATCGGTTTAGTAGTTTATATTATTCTGATTTGGATGAAATTTTTTTTCCAATCAGTTTGTTTATGTGACCCTTAGAAAAACTATTGCACTCAATCAGGTTTCTCTATAGAACCCTGCTCACAAAGTTCAACTTCTAGCTTTTTCCACAATAAAGAAGAAATACTTCTTGATATAGTTAGTTATAGTTAGTTGATATTGTAGTTAGTTAAATCCTACTTAATTGTGTCCATGTATGTTCGTGGTAACCCCGCTACGATTGAAATTCTTCCTAGGGTTTGAGGGTCTCGTAACGAGTCCTTCAATCTTATGCTGGAAATTCTTTGAGTTTCACACTGTAGAGAATAGTTTAACGTGCACCATTCCATAACTTCTGATCTATTGCTCTTGTCATTCTACATCTGTTTGAGTTGGAATCGAGAAACTACTCACATTCTCTTGAATTCCCTTGTTTGGCAGTTTAGAGGAACCAGACCGGAACATGTTGGATATCTACGAATCTAATTCTATGAACTATTTAGAGCAGTGATGAACCACCTATGGCTACCTGAACTTCTTGTGGGATCGGTAAAAATTCTAGCACTTTTAGAATTTGATAGAATTTGTGTCGTTTCGTTGAATTTCTAATCATCTGTAATGATATATTTAACATACCCTAACTGAACCTCAACCTGAACCTATTCTATCCTAACCTAACTTAACCTAACTTAACCGAACTTAACCGAACTTAACCGCACTTAACCTAACTTAACCTAACTTAACCTAACTTAACCTATTTTAACCTAACCAAACCTGAATAAAAGAACTTGTTCTAAGAAAATTCCACTTCTTGCTGTTGAGAGTTGTTTTATCGCTACAGAATAATTAAAGTTTTCCCTAGAGCGAAAACTAGAGAAAGGCAAATTCCACCTAAATTGCTTGAAACTAAAATAAAAAAGAAGAAGGAAAAACTAAAGACAAAGTTTGACGTCTGCCTCACGTCCGAGAAGAAAGTTATCATAATAAAATGGGATTTTATGAAATTCTCTGCAATTTATTTAGCACACAATTACACCAAAAGCAGCGGAATTACATATGGAAAAGCATACTATGAGAAGCAAAAGCAAATGGAAGCAAATTAAACTTTCGCCGAGAGTCGGAATTTAAAAAGCAATTTATAGCATAATAGAAAGAAGAGCAAAAAGAAGCATATACTGAGTCGAGAAGCCCATATGAATATTGTTGCTTCGACAGAGCGCGTAATAAATTCGCGGCTAATAAAATTCATAATTCAACCGACGGAGTGAGGGAGTGAAAAATGTTCCGAGGAATAATAAATCCAATTTAAACTACAGGCAGGATCACATTCAGGGAAAAAATAATCGACGGTATGCTAAAAAAAACAACCGTAATTACAAACATTCATTTTCCACGAGCATATTTCATCTGTTCGTAATTTGTTAAATTAATTTCGTATCACTCACCTTTTTTTTGAGTAATTATAATTGTGCAGCTTTTTGTGTGATAAATTTGGTTTTAAGGATTTGACATGTGTCGTTTTCGATGATTGGGGTTTTATTTATTTTAAAATTTATACACAATAATTTATTTATATTTATATACAGAACAATATAAGAATTTTTAATATTTAAACATTTTTTATCATTACAAATTTAAGTTTTGTATTTTTTGCGTTTTTTTTTGTTTAATGCCTTATGGAATTATTATGAAAGTATCCGATAAAAAATAGTATTCAGATGTGCTGATGAATAAGTCTAAAAGTATTAGAAAAGCTAAACATCATCCCAGATATTTTTTGCATGTTTATCATTATAATTGGATAAAAGTAATATTTATAGTATTTCAAGTATTATTTTCCTATTTTCTGAAAACCTGTACACAAAAGAATTATTACCATGTAACTTCTATATATTTCCCATATATTTTATATTTATGTTTTCAGGAGGGATGTTTTTATAATGCTATGTGTATATTTTCCCGTTTTTTTCTCTAATATATTTCAATTTCCATTTTTAACATTTACTGTAGGTTTTTTTTATGAAAAAAGCTTCGTGAACAAATGGACAAAAGCACACAAAGCTCTGCGAGTATTTGTCATTCGGCATGATACATTGCGCCAACATGAGCGCGTTGAATGAATGCGGTTCGTAATCTGCGCGCGACTAGCGCTAATTCTGCAGCTGTACTAGCACAATTCCTGCGACGAGGTGAGCGTATGTGTGCGAAACAAGATGGCCGGGTTATATGACAGGGTGACACCTAACGGCAGTTTGCATTTACACTCTTCCGCCGCAGCGACGCCGTATCAACGTTGCCGGCGCCGCCACCAATTTCCTCTGTCAGTCCTGCACCCCGAGCAAGCGGGGGGGGGTAATGAGCACCAAAAACCTGGCGACGCTCGCATGTAGAATAATTTAATTAGCACTGAGTAGATTTCCGACTGTCAAAGTAAAATTAGCTGAATTAGTCGCAACCTTTACCTTTAATTCTAATTAACCAGTTAAATCCCGAGAATATTTTCGTGTTCCTTTCTAAGATTTATTAGATACTTTCTTGTTAATGTATCAAAGTGCAGATGTATCAAAACTATGGCAATTATATTGCA
This sequence comes from Weissflogia rhopalogaster, assembly GCA_019419845.2. Classification (NCBI taxonomy): domain Eukaryota; kingdom Metazoa; phylum Arthropoda; class Insecta; order Coleoptera; family Staphylinidae; genus Weissflogia; species Weissflogia rhopalogaster. Next base: position 19,231 of record WSZQ02020087.1, on the reverse strand, counting down.
CCCATTTATTTAAGTTTTTAAGTTGGTATTTCTCAAAGTAGCAGGAATATTGTCTTCTTAATTCTGGGATTGATTAGGTACATTTTTGTTAATGTATCATAATGTAGATGTATCAAACTATGGCAATTTCATTCCTACAATTCCTTCAATTCTCGAATAGTCACATTCACGTGATATTTTTAGGAAATGCTATTCTCATGATAGTTGGTATATTTTCGTATTTCTTCTAGGATATATTCGATACATCCTCACTGATATATCAAAATGCAAATCTATCAACCTATGACAGTTTCATTCTTCTGTCTTGGAGTTTAGGGAATGAGAGATCTTGGAGCAGGAAACTCGATGTACCGGAAGTCAATGTTTTTCCGACTTACTACTTTATTTACGATATTACACAGATAACGTGTATATGTTGACCTATAATCATTTGATATTACTGGACCTTCAAGGACTGAAAATGGATTCAGTCTGTTCACTGTCCTAAGAAAGTGCGAGACCCGGCGCCTTCACCACTCTACACAAAAAGGCTGCCGCGACTATTCCACCTCAGGATTAGGTCCAGAGGTAACTATGATTTGTTCTTATTCTTAGCTAAGCCTGGCAAATTATCAAGAATTGACTATGAACACCAGTGTTGAAAACGGTGAGGCTAATAGGCAATAACAAGGGCATAAAGAAAAAGGTATCCGGTGTCTGGAGCCAGATGCCCAATTTTGGCCTCACAATTTCTAGTTCTACTGATTTCAATAGATTAGTAAAAATTGTCGCCAAAGATCAAAAAACTCTTTGGTTGACGCCAAAGCCACACAAATATGTCTCGGACGAGACGAGTCCGACTGAGGGCAATAATTCTTGGGGATGAAAGCGACGCTGGCTGACATTTTAGACATACCAGCTAGCTCATGGAAGGTCTACAGTTATGGACAAGTGGCGGAGAGAGGCACCAGTGGTGCATGCCAATTGGACGGGTTGGTGGAATTTCTCGTGGTGGGAACTTCGTAGGAGTTTGTACATTTTTAGTTTTAGGATTTTTGTAAATAAAAATTTAGTTATTACCCAAACTTTGCTGCATTAACAACTTCTTCCTCGACTTATACATTGGACGGATAGTCCAGCCCTGCATTTGTTTTTGTTATCTTTGCATCATTTTCCGAGTCTCCCAGCGTGGAATTCGGTGGCGACCGGGGTCTTGCAGTCCGCCTATCTTCTGTTCTAATCCTACCTTGGTGGAGCGTGGCCTTAGTAATTTCGCGATTCTGAACAACTATCAGCAGACTGAGAGTCTTCTGTGAACTTCTAAATGAGAGAATCAGCTGTGATCTTAATGTTCTATGATGTTTGCATCTATCAAAGTATGCCCCGAGAGATAGGTTCCACTTATATATCGTTAGATATAAGATATTTTTATTTTATTATGGAGATTACACTATTCCACACTCTGTTTTGTCATCAACATTTTCTAAATACTACAACGTTCAAAACCATATCAAAATTTCAAAGAAAAAATAATTATAAACTCAAGCTAGTAATTGCATGCTGCCAAGATATTTTAAGCACTAGCTTTGATGCCAACATGAAACTGACGTAACATGATCTGATTCAAAGGGATGTGTAAACAGACAAGTAAATTATGTTTCATGGCAGAAAAGTTTTTTTCAAATACAAACATGAAACTAAATGTTCCTCGCTTTTTTTTTAATTTACCAAGAATTGGCTCCGATGTTCATTAATTCTATTTAATTCGATTCAATAATCGATATCGTAGGCTTCGTGGACCTCTAGGGTACTTCCCTAGGTGTAGTTTCTTCTTTGGGAACTACCGCTTTGGGAACTACTAGTCTATCTAATGATTTTTTTTTGAGTGTGTTGGGGTTGTAACTAGCAGTTTTTAATTGAAATTTCTTGAGGTAGTTTGTGATGCTGTTAGTGATTTTGCCCAAATAGGGGATTATGTATTGCGAGATATTGAGAGGTTCTCTCTTTACGGAAAAAATAAGTTTTGGATTAGTTATGTGTTTTTTCTCTGCAAAATTTGATACATCCACTTATCTCGGTAGCCATTACTATTCGCGATATGTAAAATATTGTTAAATTCCGAGTCACAATTGGCTTTTGTTTGAGGTACCGAGATGAGCCGATGAATCAAAGCATTAAATGCAGATAGCTTAGTGGACATGCGGTGGAAGGAGTTGAATGGGATGACACAGTCTGTGGCGGTCGATTTTCTGTAGATAGAAAAATCAAGTTTGTCAGTCACTTTTTATAAAACAGTGACAAAAATTGTGTTTTCGCATCATAGTATCAACATGTTTCACCAACAACCTACAGTCCTCTCCATTAAGTATGAAAATTAATTATACACATACGTTGTGTTGGATGCTACTATATTAAGGATGTCATTCTCCGCCAGTACTTGCTAATATATAATATGAACCGATTTATTGTGGTCGAGCAGGGTTGGTTGAAGACAATTGCATTTATTATGCGCTAGGATAACTCAGATGCCACTTGTGAATGGCACCAAGGAGATATGCTGCAGCGTGGGTCTTTGCATTTGCCCGCTTCCAGCTTCCCGTTTCAATGGCGCGACGGCGACGGTCGTCGACGATGGTCACAATTCATCCGGCGTTATGGAATTGCGAAGAGTATTAGCATCATTAGTCTTTGTCATGCGATTGTTAATACTAGTAAATGCCATCAAACGTGTGGATACCACTGATTCAGTATTATATTCGGGAATTGTGTTCACCAACACGTCACTTTCGCTGTCGAGTTGTTTTTGATGTTTTGTTAGGACGGAAAATACTGGGAATTTATACGTAATTCGGCGAAAGCCGATTAGCTCGTTCATTTATTTAGGAACTATTTGTCTAGTTAGATCTTTATTCCGAAAGCGGTTTAAAGATATGTAATTGGTTACAGTACATTTAGTAGGGGTCCTGCACATTATGCCGAAAACGCTCTTGACTCTACACGAGTGGTAATAATGGTCTTTATTATATTTATCGGATCAATAATCATAAAATAGTCTAAGAATTACGAAAAGCGTAATTTTCGCCGTTCAAAGCTCAAGGCTGCATTATATTTTAACGAGATTAAAAATGCATAATTGTTTTTTCTCTGTAATTTTGGCATATTTTCAGGATCGCATTGTGACCTATCCAGGAATAGACGCTTTATAAATTTGCAAGAGCACTTAACACGTCAAGAGGTCGATTAGTCGGCAACTTAACGAAATAATTTAAGGCGAAACATCGAATTGTGTTAATGTATTTACTGATTTATTAATGCGTGTCGGGTTGTTGCACAAAGAAAGCTTTTTCCGGCGTGGAAAAAATGCCGTTTAATTTCCAGCTATAACAAAGCCCACCTTCGAAATTATACGCACAGCCTAAAAGCCTAATTTTTCTCTTTTCTTGATGAATGACTAATCGGAAAAATGGCTTTTATGCGCCACCGACGTCGACTTTTCTTCACTATTATGACCTGGAATGACAAAAAGCGGGTAACAAAAGGTAATACAACACATTGCTTTACGTGCATACGCTATTTTCGCAATTGACAGAGCAAAAAAGACACCTTCGACTCTGCAAACGGCACCGAAATAAAAAAATGATAAACGCAGCCGATGTACAGTGGGCGATTTCAGGATGAAAGCGACATAAATCAACGTATCCACGCACCGGGCGCTAAAAGATACAGATTTCGGCACATTTGCCATGAATTTTACCATATAATACTATCGAAATGACTATTACATCATTTGATAGCTCAACTCCTCTATATTAATCATTCGTAGTTAAAATTTAAAATTGTTGATGTTTTATATAAACAGTTTATGTTCACACAACGGTAATTACCGATTTTAAAAGATTTTAATTTTTTGAAAGGCGATAATTTTTAAAGAATGTGAAAAAATCCATTTTACCGGCATTTTGGTATTCGTGCATGGGGATAATAACCGAACATAAGTTAAGAAATTTGCATTATTTTAATAGTGTTTGATTTATTACGATATCATTATTCCAAACATAATAAAAATCATAATAGAAAGACGCGAAATATTATTTTTTATCGCGCACACGACGTTGCATGGATTTATGACGCGTATTTCTCAAAATCGTCCACTGTACAACGTCGACGATCAACATTAACTAACCTTTTTTACCTTCTCTTTTACGCAAACACTCTGCCACCCCACAAAGGCAATTTCAAGGAATTAGGAGGCGGTGGATAATAAGGAGGATAATTTTCCGGATGGAATTAAGGCTCTAATTAACCCGCCATAGAATTCTTCTTTCGCTCGTGGATCTTTGTTCGCCTTCTTTTATCGTCGCTGTTTTTCCGTGCAGTTTTTTCGAGTTTGATGGACAATTTTACAAGCGCCGCTTCGTCCTTTTTTCTCATCGTTTCCGTGGCAGTCTACGTCGGCGTCGGCGCCACTCAAATAAAAAGAACAACCCTTAAGGGCATGCTTAAGGTCGCCATCTTTGATAAGGCGATGCCATTTTCTTCATGCCTCATACTTCATGCTTCTAAAGATACCCAAATAAGGGGAAAACATATTTTTCAGTTTATTGAGAGTGTTTGTCGATTATTTTTTGTTGATTTATACTTCACACTAATGTGTTTTGTACATTTATGTAATGTCATAACACAGTCTAAACACGGATTTATAAACAAACAATAAATACTGTCGGAGGCAAGTGCTGCAAGTCATATAATTAAATAATAAGCATTCAACTGTTCATTCAAATGTGCTATATTCACGAGTGTGACAAATTTAAATACATTTAGTAGCCTACAAGAGGAAGAAATAAGTAGACTTGAAAGAAAAATAATAAGATATATAATTGGACCAATAACCACGAATGGGATAAAAAGAAAAAAAAGACAAATAAAGAGGTGGAGGAAGAACTAACTGAAGACATAATTATTAAAAGAATAAAATACCAAAGTATAAGATGGCTTTGGTCACATGTTGAGGAAAAATAACACCAAAAGTGTCAAACAAATTATGGAATGGCGACCCACCAGTAGACGAAGAAGAGGTAGACCCAAGTCTGCATGGTTAAGCGAGGTGGAAAAAGACTCAGCCATTCTATTATACATTCCTTCGCCATATGTATCCAATCCATCCTGACACAACACACACGTCATATATTCTTTTCCCATCCATACTTTCTTCCCATGCTCCTCTGATCCGCATCTTGACCGGGCCATTGTTCTTTTGTCCATCGCACTCATACCGCTTTTATCGATATACGCCGGTCTACGATTCACGCTCTGAATCAGTTGGTACCTTGGATTGTACGTGCTACTAGCTATGGACTCCTGTCGGATTTGTTGTTTAATAAAAGGAAAAAATATACATTCAATGCACAAACTCGGAAAGAAAAATGTACTAAGAAATATTATCTTCCAATACGATACTAACGATATAAAATAATTAAGTAAATTTCGCATGAATTATGCTATGCAAACAATGATAAACTAAAATATCTCGTAAAATGCAAATGAAAAATGACGCCCATTGTAAAATTCGAGAATAAATTGCGTCCTAGCCTGTGGGCTAGCCAGGGACAAGGATAATATTTACACATAATATCCATTTTCCGGCCGCCACTTATGAATTAATGCATGAGTCAATATTTGTTGATGATATTAAGACGTAAAATTGCATTCCGACAGTGCCACGCCACTAATACCGCCACGCAGTATTCTAATAATGATGTCCATGGCTATTCTGGTGATACATGTCTACAATAGCAGAACATAAAAAAAAACGAATGCGTTTGGGCACGTTTCGGCTGATGTACATATCATACCGTGTGAATGGAATACGCAATTTCGTTAATATACAAATAATGAGCCTTATGTTGTCCGTTTGGTTGCCGATTCGATCGCATTGACGTGTGCGACGTGCTGTATAACCAAGGGTGAGTTTGTCACGTTGTCGCCATCTTTTGACATGATGTATCAATGTCACTGCGATATGCAACGCTTCGAGCGTGATACTCGATGTGGCTCTGCTGCTGAAGGACGAGCATCGTTCATCACGCAAGCATTATTGATGACGGCAAATCACGGGTGGAGTGGTTGGGTTTTTATACAGTTTGTTGGTAAATCAAGTTTCTTCAATAATAGAAGCTATTTTCTTTGGAATTCTAATTTCCCTACGTAGAATCATTCATTGTATGGCTCATGACAAGAAAATAATTTTGAGGTGATGATACCAGAAGTGACTAGGAATAACCATGTCCGCCAGGACAAATTGACACGTAGTCGATGTGACCCATTGTCCGGAGGGACTATGCTATCTGTATCCACACTAAGAACATGATTATGAGTACCGAGATCCCCGTTCTGTAGAAGTATTTGACTTTTACAAACTTGTGTCTGGGGTCACTATTCTCTAGAAATGAAAATGAAAATCGACGAGTTGATATATTCCACATTCCACTCAATCCTTAAAGATTCTTTAAAATTCTAAGTAGACAATAAAAAACACATTGTATATTAACACCCTATTGAATTCTATAAACTTCCCAAAACTTTTGGCCTTATAAAGAAAAAAAAACAGCTAAACGCATAATAAAATTCAACAGATTTCCGGTTAATTTCACTCGCGCACATTTACCTTTTCAAAGAAACACGCGGCGCCCGGCGGAAAAGTTTTCAATCTAAACTTTTAATTGGGTTTCAATTTTCAATCAATTTAAAATATTATCTGCAAGCCAAAGTTCGCATTTCTTGTTTGTTGCTTGTTCCGCACTTTTTTCTGCTCCTGTTTCGTTTCTTTACAAACTTTTTTAAATGTTTTCCTTCAATTGCCAGTGAATAAAATAGACTTACGTTAAGTGATTCAGTTTGATTACTTGGATTACTTGTGTGTTGTTGAATTGTCTTTAAGAAAGTCGGGACGAAAGAAACAGGAAGAAGAACAGAAAGACGTTGCGACTTTATTTTATTTCCACGTTCGTCCTTTTCGAACGAAAGAGAGCTCTTGACCGAATTAAGTCCAATCATATATCCGGTTATGACATTGTGATATTTTTATTAAGCTACTTATGATTTCCCGAAGCGGAAAATCCGATCGGATGGGAAATTGCTCATCGCTGCCGCTGCCAAGAGTCCTCTAGACGTTACCTGATCGTAGGCTGCAGCGTCTGCCTTTTCTACACTCTTGAGTGCACACTTTGCAATTATTGCAATTATTTGATGTCAGCATCTTGTGATATTTCGTTAGTTTTTTTCTTCAACTTTTCCAATCTGGGAAAAAAGCTTCGATAAACTCATTGGTTTATCAATAGACAATTGGTACTTTTTACATTCACTTATATATGGATCAATTGTTAAAGGTCCATATGGAAATATTACATAATTCCGGCTTTTTAACTTCTATATTCTAATATTTTCAGGTCCTAATTCCGACTTTTTTATTCTACATACATATTTTATACTATAAACATTAAAAACCAAAAAAAATTGAAAAACAGCATTGTTTCGCCAAATAATGGAATTGAATTGAATTTTAAACTTTACGGTTTGAATTATTAATAACCCGTCTATTGTTTAGTGAACGTTACTGTATAGCGTATAAATAGGCGGGAAAAAATGGGCGGAATGGCATGAATATTGCGCGCACGTTCGACAGCCGCTCTGTTAAAAGCGAACGATATGGGAACGAGGCGGACAAGTCTTGCGGCTGCTTCCGCCGCCGCCTTCCGAAAACATTCTATGTTTCGACTATTTGTGCGCCTGGCCAACGCCATCGTACGCCACGGACCACGGAAGTCTGACGAGTTTCACAAATTGCACGAGGTCGCAAAATGTGCGCAAAATATGAAAGGAGGAAATTCCTAACTTTCCACCGATTGTATGCCGGAACGAACGTGAATCGCCCTGCCCTCATTTCTAATAGTTGGGAGAACATAATTTATGTGCGCCGCAGCATAACAAATACAGGAAGTAGAGTTACAGCATAATCCTGATATTATTTTGTTAATTCAAATCTCATTTCGCTTACGATTATCGTTTTCACCTAAATTTTTTTGGAAAATCTACTTTAGTGATTTCTTAATTAATATTTACGTTTATGGCTGGTTAGGAAATTGAGATAATAGTTATATATACACAGATATAACCTGACACAAATATATCATTCAGGTTATGGACCCTGATTGAATGTAATTCTCAAACGACGATAGTGAAAAATATAAATTTGTGGATTGCTTGGTTCTAGGGGCCATTATGGTGGCTATGATTCCATTCAGGTTATGGGCCCTAATTTAATCACTGATCGATAACTTGTTAAACATATTCCTGAAGCATAGCAATTGAAAGACTATACTTTCTCAAAGTCTTGGACATCTTCTACTTATGAATATTAGACCTGAACATATATCTACATAAAAATATCTCATGAACATATCAAATGTTCTCAACAATGATTATTTTGAAAAATAAATAAAGGATAAGCATTTCAATGGTGTAATTATTGTCGTTTTTCTTCAACGATGTATTACTTGAAGCGTTTCTTCAACATTGTATCAAAAAAAAAGTTCACTTGTTAATAATAAAGGAACCTTACTTTTCATACAACTGAGGTTACCTTCATATCAATTCACCAATAACGGGTAAAAAACAAATCCCAATTCCAAATCGAAATCCGAAAGAAATTTAATCAAACCCTAACCCTCGTCATCGCCCTCGCCCATTCTCAAAGTTTTATCCCTTTTGATATCATATTGTGTCTGTATCGTCGAGATAAAAATATTAATAAAGCGCGTCGTACACACACGCACTCGTATCAGAACAGTGCAAACAGCCGAAACATGAATAACAACATCTTGTAGGTTTCATACGTTCCATCAAATTTCCCTCATCCGGTCTGGGCCTGGGCGTATTGTCTTTATTGTCCTTTATTATCCATCATCCGTGCGGAGCTACACACGGTGATTGGGCGCACTTTGAATCCGTGCATATTGTTGTTCAAACAACAACCGGCAGCAGTGGAGTGGGTGGGTGTGCTGGCTGCGCCCAGCCAGCGGATGCGAATCTTGATAACATCCGGGGTGCACGGAAAACTTCAGAACTGGGTGTGTTGTCTCCTTTTCCCGCTATCGGTTTACCGATGCGAAGCACGTGGTGGCGGCGGATGGCGCCGGTGGAAGTGGAAGTCGGGAGAGAAGCACCGCATCGGGAGACGTGAAAGCCGAGCGCCACCCCCTGGCGCATATCGCATGGCCTATTTTCGGCAGAATAGGGTTTAAGCTGGCGCGGATTGCTGACGGGATTTACCACTTTCCGCCCATGGTCCGCCAGCTTGCAAACTGCTGCGTCCTTTGTCCTTGAACCACATCAATAAAGCTCAAAGTCAACGGATCCGGTTGAACTGGTGATTGAACTGATCTGATAGTTCATTTAAAGATTTCAACAACTGAATACTGCAATTTATCCCGTGATCACTCTCGGGAATGTGCAGTGGTCGAATTTATGAGGGTTGTACGAAAAATAAGGTTCCCATATGTTTTACAGGGAGAAAACTAATTCACTAAGATCTCTAAACACTTGACCTGATATTAGAACTGAGCAGTCAAAGTTAAGTTAAGAAGTGCTAACATCATCTGGGGAATAGGTGTCTTCAAAAACCTCCAGAATGATTCGTGGAGGGGCTGGACGTTGAGGTGAATGACCTGGGAATTCTTTTGTTTGATCATATGATCTTTGAAGCCTTGACCATAAGATAGAATTAAATAAACTAAAATTGAGTTATGAAGCCCTGGCATGTTACAGGAATCAGATACGGATGAAAAACCTGATCTCCATTCTATCAATACGTAGATGAAATACGATGTTACTATTTCTTGATGCAAGACTATTTTATATAATATTCTTTAATGAAAAAGAGCGGACCTCTTTCGGAGAATTAATTTCGGAGATGAAATTTCTTCCACTTTAATCAGATTTTTCACAGCCTTTAATAAGTTGGATTTTAATCATGAGCTTCCTGTTTCGTCCGTGTTTATTTATCCACCATATCATCATCGTAGCGGTAACACAGAAATCCGAGAAACCTTTTCCCAAGGGAAGGTTTTCCCGATGACTTTTTTTTGGTATACACTGATTGCCCTTTATCGCAGTCGCGCGTATGGCATGATGAGAAAGAGTCGCCTGAAATTCGTCGCTTCAAATGCAGGGTACAAATGAAAATCCCCCGGATACATAAGTGGTCCACAAATATCCACGGCAGCAGCGCGGGATTGCGTGAAAAATATCACCGCTCACATACAAAGGGCGGATGAAAAATGAGGGAAAACGGGAACGTAACAAATAAGCACTCCTTCATTACAGCGACGGGTCGGTCGGGCTTTGATATTTTTCTTATTCTCATATTTCACCATTTGCACGCTTTTCCACATGTTTGTAAAGTTTAGCTTTTGGGTTGAGAAGGGTTCAGGAGTAATTTTAAGTATTTCAATTATATTAAATTGTTTATTCCGAAATAAACCTGAAAATAAAAATAATATAATTTAGGGTAATACATTATTGTAGATGTAGAATGTAGGTAATGCGTTTTTATACACCTCCAGAGAGGTTCGGGGTGGGGCTGAACGTCAACGTGAATGACCTGAGCGTTAGTAGCATTTTCTTGTTAAAGAATGGTATACTGAATGATTGTACCGAACTTGTATGAATTGAATTAGTGCCGAGTTTCAAACACCTCCAGAGTGACTCGTGGAGGAGCCAAGTCACTTAGGAATTTTCGGCCCGTCATATTCGACCTCAACGACACTATTCAATCATCGGAATTGGGTTGTAAGCCTAGGTAGGACATTTTTCTGGCGTTACTGGCATCATGCTAACCGGAACAAGTGACCCTTCGGGAAATCTTATGGGGATCTTATTCAGATCGGTTTTTGCTCTACCCATGTCTTCATGTGTGTATTCCTACGGGACTGTACATTTTGGTTATATCAAAGTAAGGCTAAATAGAGTATCAGAGTTGTTGTAATCAATTCATTCTCCGTTTGGCACCTGATTTATAAACATACAGACAATATCCCAGTGGTTCTCGTCTAATAACATAAAATGGATTACTGTATCGGACGTATGCTGTCTTACATTATGTCTTACGTATATTTAAACGTATCCCACGTTTGGCTGTTGAAGAAGGTTTATTAGCCTATGACCATTTCTCCACAAAATGCGCATTCATCAATGTTTCGCTTTCCTAGTACTCACCGAAGCATCCGTATCCCTTGAAGAACTTTGAAGTCCACAGATCTACTTCTCCCTGTTTTCATTCAAGGCACGTTTCAGGATCTACCTTCTTTGTCAATTTCCTGTGGTCCTCTCGCGTTGTCTTAATACATATGACATTGGGTCTTCTTGCTTTGTGGCCCAGGTTTTAGCGCACTCTGCTACCATCAAGTCGATGGGAATCATACCAGTTGTGACAAGAGCAGCATCAGTGGACATCGTCTGGTACACTTCCAGTGACTGTACACCTCCAGAGTGATCCGTAGAGGGGCTGCACGTTGAAGTAAATGACCTGGGATCAGAACTTTGCTCGCCGTTGTCTAGCTATTCAAGATCGTGCCAAATGTCGGAGAGTATGTTCCTGCTGACTTTGCATAATCCTTCGACCGCTGTGTTTAATTGTTTTCATAGCAACTCGATATTTTAGAAAACCGCGTCGGTAGAGTTTAAAATATTAATAGAATTTACTCAACAATGCGAACATCAAAACACTGCAAATATTTAATTCACAATCTCCCAAATTATATTTATAAAACCAACAAAAACCCAAAAAAAGTTGTTCCCCAAAGCGATGAGAACAATACACATTGAATTTATTTATCCGCACAACATCTCCGGAGGCTGTCCTTTTTTTGTGGCATATTGCCCTATGAAATCGCGTGAAAATTCGTGAATTACGTGAAAAACGGAACCATACAAGAATGAAAAACGTGCGTTTCAAGTTGATTATAAAGAGCATTCCTCCAGGGAGATGCGGTAGTGGCCATGTGGTTGAGACTACTCGTAAAAACTCAACCGCAGCAATGCTGACTTTGCGCAACTGCCGCGCGTCTCGAATACACAATAGAGAACGGAATAACCAAAGATGGATCGTCTTTTTCCGCAGATAACCATGCGTCCCGCATCTCTGGCACTGTATATACCCACCCGCCCACACAAGCATCTCCACTTACCTCCCATATCCGCATTCAGCATGCCCCAGTATCTCCCTTTCAAGCTCATTCTAACTCCTCGGCATTCTTCTAGCTCGTCTCACGTCTTTTCGCGTGCATATCATTCCCGGAATCACAATGAGGTGGGCGTTCGAGTGGATATCTGCAAGCCGGAAAATGGTTCCTAGACGAAAACGGAGACATTTCTTCAACGTATATATATATATATTTTTACTGTTTCATACGTTTTACGCGTTTGTGTACTTTTTGGAGGGTATTTTTCCGGGGTTTAGTACGACATTGTTGGAATCGTAAACGTATTTTATTGCGTCAAGTTTCCTATTGTGTGAAACGTAACCACGTTTTACGATATCGAGTTTTCTTACAAATTTTTATAGTTTATTAGTTACCCCCTTTCTTGGGTTGTAAAGAATTATAAAGAAGTACAATGTTTACAGGAATAATTGACCGGTATAAATGTATCAGCATCCGTAATTTTGCAGTTGCAAGATTATGCAGAGTTTGTGTATAGATAGCTCCAAAGTGGTTCGTGGAGGGGATGCTCGTCGAAATTGCCGGTTGACGTGTAATACGCAAAGAGATGCGAAGAGATACGAGAAGGTGGCGGTCTCTTGGTGACGGACTCTCGCTGACGCACTAGCTAATGACCGCGGACTTATTGGTGGCGGCTCCTGATGTCGGACTTGCAGACAACAGCGGAGTGTCGATTGAGGGGAATTGGTCGACTATTTATACCTCGGAGGGCATCAAAGATGGAGGTGATGACGCACCCATTCCTTTGTTTGTCACCGCGGAAATATGAAAGCTGCGACGCCGTACTGCTGAGTCAAAGATAATCAGACTATTTTCGTAAGACAGCTGGCGGACGACTACCCGTCGCCTGCTATGTGGGAATCAGGAGATCAAACATCCTCGCTCAAGAAATCAAACACACTCATCCAAGTCTCGGTCGGAACTCTCCTTATTTGGCGGCGATGCTTTTATACAGAAAGGACGCACCCCTTGCCTCTTTACGCCGTCAGTAACCGCCGTTGGAACGCGCCAATCCTCAGTATCGGCTGTTTCTGACGAGTAACACCTGCATCCGCCTCTCAATTGTTTCTAACCGATTTCAACTCTTGTGTTCTTTGTTCTTTGCCTCATCATATCCATCGGTTCTGAGATGATCAGAGATGATTTCGACGCCTCAGCATTCGGGATGTTCATGTCTAGATGATTAGGATTTCGGCGGATATTTATGAGATTGTTGTTAGTTCTACGTGCGTGAACCGCGGATAGTGACCGCCACAAACGTATCAAGTTATTTAAGTTTATAACGAAATACCAAGTCAATTCGAATATGATTGTCGATTCACCGACTTGAATTTGAAAATTTCCGATTAAAATATAAACATCAACCCGGAAAACTCTATATTCTTTCCACGTTTACCGAATTTGTCAACGCCATCTGTGAGTAACGAGCGTTTGATAGCCTGCTCTAAATTCTAAAACACGATGCACATTTTCAAGATAACTCAGATTAGATACGAGTCAAATCATGACAACACTAAAAGCGAAAAGGTTTCTGCTGTTGGCCAGCAAGCCACACCGATGACGACGACGACGACGACGACGAGACGTGCTTGTAATAAAAGGAGAGGCTGAGAATGCCATCGTCCTGAACGCCAGAATGGAGTAACTCGATTTGAAATTTTACGATCCTATCCCATTTCCTTTATCATAGGCCGATTTTTACGACTATTTCAAACCCTGTGAGGCATCTGCTCCTTCCAATCGTTGATAAGTTTATAAATTCACTTAGTAAGTCAATTCATTTCCATTCTAAGAGTTGGTATTTGCATGTTCTAGTGGGAAAAAAACAAGAATAAAGCTCAAATATTAAAGACATCAACTTGTTACTGCTATTAATACCCTTGTCATTCATGTACACATTCGCAGTACACATCTATCCATAGATCGAATGCAATTAATTCCGGTCTACCGTGCCCCCCATTTGGAGCACAGTCATATTTTCATGCATGTGACGACCACAAAATACCAATGTAGCCATAACAAAAGGGCGCAAATTATTTGCCACGTCCCACGGCTGCTGCCCAACGTCACTTCAACACGCATCACACACGTGGAAACAAACAAGTCGCTAACAATAAATAATCGAGCAAACAATAGATGAACGCATTTGTCGACCGATCTGACGAGGGCGCACAAATCGCACAATTATCCATCGCGACCCAAAAGAGTGTCATTTCCCCCTACAACGCGTTAATTGGTATTTGCAATTATTTTGCCCTATTGTGCAAACAGCAATCAGAGCCAGATGAGGGGAGAGAGGGAGTAAATGTCATTCCTACCGGCGCGCCAGTGGCCGAGTACAATAAATATGCAAATATTAACGCTTCGAACAACTGCTGATTTGATGGAAATATTTATTGCTTCATGTATAACAAAATAGAAAATTGATTTGAATTTAAATTTAATAGTTTACACGCATTGCATGCTAAATTGAAAACATTGTTTTGATTTTTTTTCGTTGAAGTACTACTTTTATTTCGAATTTCGCGCGATTAGTGCAACGTGCTTACAGTGATGTCAGTTATTCGGAGAAACGATGTAACGATTGCCACGTCAACTGCCTGACGAACAAGGGAGAAATATCGATTTTTTTCTTCAATCGTCCATAGTTCAGTAAAACATAATGAACGCTCAGTTTATTTGTGTATTAAAGTTTTATTGAGGGCTACCATAATGATTGTTTCCTCCAGGTATAAAAACGTCTGCTTTAAATCTGTTAGGTAAGTTCATTACGCCCCTCCAGACCTTATTAATTCCGTTTAGCAAGGCTTTCTTTCCATTAACAATTAAACTCTTTATTAGAGGTGTTAAAGAATTCAGCTAATCGCTTCCCGCCACTTTTATCGGTTTCAGTCTCACTATTGACGCCTCTAATTCCTGCATCGAGGAAGAACTTCTACCATCCTATTTACACACATCTTGTTCCATGATTCCTCATAATCTTGCTCCTTTAAAAAATTACCAAATAACAAATTACTCATTGTGAGATTAACTCTAAGAATGAAAAATGAGCTGTAATTTACTAAAAAGTACCCAAAATTACCAGTTAAACGCGCTCACGCCTCGCCAGCCTAATTCAATGAATTACCCCGTTTCTGGACATTCTACGAACGCTCAAAAATCCTCAACGCACTCCTCCATCGGCGCCGGCATGTAAAATTTCGTTACAACTTCGAATCGTCTTCGACAAAACTTCGCCCTGTATCCGCCAACTCTTGCCAACTCCTTTGGGTATTGTTGGGTTGCCTATTTGTGTATGCAGCACATGCTGTCTTAATGAACGATGGCGCATTTATGAACACCGAATGCAAATTCAATTGGCGAACAAATGTCGCCTATTGTTTTCACCCGCTTTCAAATAGCGCAGGGCGAGTGCCTATCGTTCTGCAACCCAACTTGCCTCCAAAGAATTTGGGTTGCGAAAAGTGCGCTAAAAGTTGCCTAACTGCATAATAATCGCTATTTATAAGTTGTCTACGATTATGATGGAATCATTTATCACACAGTGTGCGACTTCGTCTGTTTTACCGTCTACGATGACATGGTAGTGCTTTGATGTGATATTTCTTTGAAGCACCACGTGCATTGCATATTTGTCACTCACTTCTAGCCTGTTTTCCCCGCTTGTCACTTCTTATGTCTTGTTTTTGCGTCTTGCGTTTATTGCGTGGCATTCTTTGTTGTTCGTAGTGCTCTCACTTCGCTTTGTGCTCTCATTTTCTACGGACATGTAGTTTAAACTGACGTACTGTACGTGTTACGACGTTCCAGGTGATATTAATTAGGAAACAATAAAGTACTCACATGTCTACTGAATGACAGATGTCGCTCAAAAAAGAAACAGTGAGGCTTAAAAATGCTTGTTAGGGTTTATATGGCAGGTAACAAGTGTTCCTTCGTGTTTTAACGTTGTTTCTTTTTGTTTCCAGGTTCTATCAGCAATATAGATGGTGCTGAATATAGTTGCAACAAAAGTCAAGTGCGTAAAGTCATTTCCGGCGTGGTTGGTGCTGCTAGTAGTGTTACTTCGATTCAAGTTGCTAATTTACTGCGTCTTTTCAAGATACCACAGGTATGTCGTTTCTTTTCTTTTCAATTTACACAAGCTAGGAATGTCGATTGTCGATACATCTGTCGCGGCAATCCTTTTTCGTAGCGCAGTAAACGCACTGGGTCCGACAAAGGTGT
>WSZQ02019976.1:11332-34363 GCA_019419845.2 Weissflogia rhopalogaster | reverse complement strand
GCAAAATCTATTGTATGTAGTAATCTGTTGTTTATGATAAAATAGTATAAAGCTATTTTTATAAATCGGATATTTGAATTCATATGTTCAATTAAAACGTGGTTGTAGCGGATTATTGAAAAAAAAGAGGATGATATATGTACCGTGGTTTCCTGCTGATGCACGTGGAAGGAAAAAATAAAAATTAACGCACGCATCGGTGATTATTATTAAAATACAATAGCGTTACACACACTCTCAGCCACACACGGATGATAAATCGTTTCGTATTTGCGCCGCATCGGAACGCGTTCGGCGCTCGCCGGCCATCGCGTTGACCATTTTCCACGCGCGTGCCAACTGGAAACTGCAAACGGAAGCGCGACGATTTATGCGCTGCCATATCCCACGGAAAAACACCTACGGATCGCACGACACGCCGCGTGTGAGGGGGGCGCAGGGAGTCGCACACGTGCACGTGCGTTCCTAACCTATACCCATCCCATTCACAACATAACCTCCAAAACGTAACGCTGTGCAGGCGCACAAAGGAGATAAATCTACAGGCATGGTGGTCGAGTTGGTGACAGTACAGCAACATGCTGCACATTGCGCCATGTGTTTGCCATTTTAAAGAATACGATCGAAAATTATTAATATTAAATTTTCGACCATCATCCAGTACATACAATGCGTTCAATTATTTACGCTCCCGGATTCGGAATGCCTTGTTAAGTATTAATTTGTTGTTCGCCGCTTTCCCGTTGATGTTTTGAGCTGTTTTCTTTGGCGTTGAGGAAATTTAAAAATTGTTGGCGGAAACGTCGTAAGCGTAAGCGATTCCCGCCTAAGACGAGACACAATGAAAAAGCGGGAATGTATGTGTGCCGGCGGCGGCGGATGGTGGACGGTAAAGAGGGCGGTTGGAGGGGTCTTGTGGCGCGAGCCCCCGCCGAAATCATTAATTTTAATTTATTGCGGCTCATAAATCCGCGCCGCTGCCGCCAACGCCACTGCCGTCTCTCAGCTGCTCTGGCCGCGAAGACCAGGCTAGCTGTTTGTGCACGTCTAGCGCACGCCGAAATTTTTCTTGCTTAGATCTTTACGCAGCTTCCAGCGAGGAGAACTAACTTTCAAATGCTTCACAACAGCCGGATTTGCTGCGTTTTTTTTTCGTTTTATTGCTATACTTTCCGCCAGTTTTATAGTTTTACATAATAATTTTTAAAATCTGTTAAAAAATTTAATTTATATTGTATTGTTTCTATGTAATTATATAAAATTTTGTAATTGAGCGTTGAAATATGATAATTAAAATTAGAAGAATGGGTAAATTGAGTTGTTGGAATTAACAAATAATAGAAATTCAAATAATCATTCGATATTTTTTCGTAAGATTTAGAAAAAGTTTGTTCCAACTTCTTCTTAATATGTAAATCTTAATGGGAGCCAGTAAATTCACCGTAAAATCACCGAAGTAGAATCACCGCTACCAAATCACCGCTGGTAAATTCACCGCTACAAAAATTCACCGCGCGAAAACTCACTTTTGGCCAAATTCACCGCTGGGAAAAATTACACCGCGTTTGATAACTCCGTATTGCTCCCCGCATAGAGGCAGTGCGCCTTTAACAAATATTATTCAGCAAACAAAGGCTTTGCGTGCACACAAAGACATAAAATCAAAATATAAATTCGTGTCTAATGACACCCGTGAAGAGTTGATCATGGTAGCATCAAGTGAGATCAGTTTGACAGCAGCTTCGAAATTACCCCGACCAAAGATTATTAAAAGAACAATACAAAATATTCGAAGAAGAATTAAAGTGGGACCTGTTCCACAACATCGAAGGGACATCGAAATTCCAAAATCTTAGATCCAATCTTCATCATATGAGAGTGCGTTAATGCGTTTCATTAATAGCTTGTTTAATAGTCCTTAATGATTTTGACGCACGCTTTCTTCAAAACGCTTATTTCCACCATTCGTCAAAGCCGCCTGTCGGTTCATACGCACCGAAATAGTATATAACGATTCAGGGGCGGAAAGGACGTTTTTGGGCACGCGCTGTTAGAGACACGAACTCTGTCGAGAAGTGCACCAATATCGTTCGCTATGTTTTGGTACATTTCATTAGCTGAGTGCAGCTTCTAATTTTAACGCACTTTTACTGCCAATGTTTTCTTAATATATAAATCTTAACAATAGGAAGCCCAGATGAATATAAAACAGCAGTACGCTTACTTCAAAACGTTAGTTTCAACAAGCTCTAGCGTCCTTTCGGTACATATATAGGAAAAAAATATCTTTTATAATAAATGACATTGCTTAAAATGTTCAGGTTTACATAACGACCATTTCGCCAGTCTAACCATTGTGTACTTATTCATTCATAAATATTTAGAATACCAAATGTCCCTCCTACATACTCATCTTCCCTTTTTCATGCATTCTTTTTTGTTGGTCCATTGCTTGTTTCCGTTACATAGGACAACTGCACTGAATAGAATTAAAACCCTTACCTAAACTGGTAACGACGAACATAAAGGACGCAAGGAGCATGTGTATCCATAGTAAGTAGTAGAGAGACGACATTCGTTTCATGTCGCCGACGATGGTCTCATTGCTGGCGCACGACTCGCTGGTATCAAATATTCCTTCCGACCCGCCAAATCACACCGCAGTGTCAGCGAGCGTGTGTGAGTGACTGGGTGGCTCGGCGTTTTTATTCAATCCGAGTATTTAATCCGAGCGGGAGCAAATCGCACTGCACTGATTAAATCACTGACAAAACT
Source organism: Weissflogia rhopalogaster (assembly GCA_019419845.2). Classification (NCBI taxonomy): domain Eukaryota; kingdom Metazoa; phylum Arthropoda; class Insecta; order Coleoptera; family Staphylinidae; genus Weissflogia; species Weissflogia rhopalogaster. The sequence goes on along the minus strand of WSZQ02019976.1, from coordinate 31,588 downwards.
ACACTGTCACGAGTATAATCCACTATCAACTAGTCCACGATTTAATAACGAACGGCGAACGAGGAGAGAAGAGGAAAGACACGAATGTCACACTGGAAATGAAAGCAATATCAAGCATTAATATCATTTGTTCGCGTAGAATTATAGATGAAGATATACGAAAGTTCTCGGGCAAAAACTGGAGGAGTAAACACAGAATTGGTAATAAGAAGTTCGGCGACAAAAGTAAAGTGTGAAGTAATTGTTCAGATTCGCGACGGCGTCGAGAGGTGTATCGTGCTGTAGACGTTTTTAAGTTCTTGCACGACTTCACGTGTCTTTCTGTACGCAAAACTTTTTTGTGATACATGCTTTAAAGTTCAAAATTCTGGCCGGGAGTTTTTACGAGCTGGGACAATTTCAATTCGCTGTATGTCGGAAATAAAGTTCGTGCAACTTCTCTTTCTAGTTGCTAGTGCGAAGAACAAGCTGTTGGAAATTGAAAAGTAAGATCAAAATTTAAAGTAGTAAATGGGATCTTGAATTCGAATTTATTGTGATAAGATCCAAAAGAGATCTACTCTAACAATATTGTAATAAATGGATGAGAGAAAAGAATACAAATAACAGTTGTGGAAAAACATGTGTTTACCTTCAAACATCCAACAAACATCGACAAATATTTAGGTAATATCCAGGAAATTTTTTAACATTCACGAAGTATGGCAAGTTTACATAGGTCGTGTATTTGATCTAACCCAATTTGTGATGAATTCCACGAATTAGGGTGTGAATTATTACGGTTCGAAGAGATAATATTACAACGCGTATTGGGTTAACGGTCCACGTTTTCCGGGTTGGCGTTACCGACACAGCGTCCGTGCTCGTCGGCTGCTCCGCCTCAACTGAAAATCCCGATAGCGGCTCCCGAATGCGAGGACGCAAACAGTGAGACTGTGAGTCTACCGCCAGCCGCCGCCGCCAGTCTACCGCCGCTGTCTCTCTGCCGTCCCTTCCTTCGTACCCGCGCGACGCGACTGAGCAGTCCTGCAAGTCCTGGAACGCATCGACGAAGGAAAGGACTGCACTACTGACAGACACCGCACCGAAACTATACAGGAACGCAGTATTCGCAGGGATGGCAAGAAGTGCACGAGCAAAGTTGGAAGTTGGCGCAAGTCTCCAACATTTGGAAGCGCACACAGCTCCGAATACAATAGGGGGAAAAGTCAGGCGGAGCGCACGCACTCGTCGTTTCACCCTCCTCGAAATTTCGACGAATTTCGGGTGTCGTACAATTCGCATTCGATTTATTCAGTACGCACGGGCCCACACTTTAAACATACAAAAGGCCGATGGTTTGCCCGACGAGATAGAGACAAGGGTGCTGATGCCAGGGTTTGATAGACGCACGCACCCCTTGTGCGAGATTCACGCATGATGCCAAGGATAGGGCAGCACGACCGGATTGGAGGAAAGGAAGTTACATGCACCGGATGCGACTTGGACTTGTACGACCTTAGGGACTAGGAGGTACAGGACGTGGAAGAGTGAAAAAAGGAAGAATACGAACGTGGGTGTGGGCATCGAAGGGATGGTAATAGCAAGAGAATACTCACTGATGCTGTGGAGGGTGTGCATCTCCTTGGAGGTTTGTGATCGTAATCGTGATCATTCGAGAATGAAACCGAAACGTCTAAATAAATACGCTATCAAAATCGTATAGCATAAGCCTACTTAAATTAAACCAGCAATACCAGAAATGTCTTTTCGAATTAATGAATTAGGTAATAACCATTTTCTTAAAAACTAACAAACCACTCTAATATCATTTATTTGATTAAAACAGGTGCTACGATTATATTGTAAAAATATATCCAAATACATAGTAATCATAAATATCCTAGGCAATCCAATATCATATAAAACATCATAAAATCATGATTATTAAATGCCAATAATAGTTGGATATTGACCTCATCAATAACGATACTTCATAGCAATCCATTTACCACACACTCCAATCATTCATAAAAAAAAACTCCGTAGTTAAATGTTTTGTTATAATAGCGATCATTTTTTTGTAAATTACCGAGCACCAAACGATATATTTCCGAAATGAACAGATATACTCATAGATTAGGAGATCTTGAATATTACTTACAATTTCCTTGAGTGAGCGCTTCAAACACTCCCCTAGCCACACGAAAATGTAAGTAATTGAAATAATTGTTGCGCGGTGGCCTGTACGGTATACGTTTGTGTTTACCCGAATACCAGCGGCGATGTTTGCGTGCTGGAGTGGCATTTATAATCCACTTTCATGTGGTTGCACCCTCTTGTTGTTACACCCCTTTTCTCAGCCGTCGAGTGTCTACAGCACAAATCGCCATTGAAATGCGCTTCGCAAATTGAAAAATTATACGTTTTCGTTCCGCTCGCACATCCGGATACTTATAAAATCACCTGACATTTCCGTAATTAACGTTATTAATTTTTAATTGTTTATCGAAGTATTTATCGACCTTTATGTCCAGAGAGCTCAACAGAAGTAAGCGACTTTGATGTGAAAACACAATTTTTGTCACTGTTTTACAAGTTTAATAGATAAATCGTACGATGTACATTTCGCCGTTAGGCATCGTCGGGTACTAGCGAGCCAAAAGTTACAAAAGATGTATTTGGAAAGGTAACCATATAAGGAAATAAAACGGATCCAGTAATGAAACCGGTTTATGTCATCGACTACTTAGCGACGGCAGTGCAAAACATGTCGCTTGTCGCATCGAGCTGACAGCGCGAAGCCTGAAACTGTGCGGATTGTGAGAAATTGAAAATTGGGAAGAAGCGCAGCAGACTGGCAAAAAGTAAATGCGCTGTGTGTTGACTGGCAGTTGGAGTCTGCTGGAAAGACTGGAAATCAGTTTTTCGCTCGGTGACCTAGCGCCGATGCGCACATCCCCCTTCAGACGTCGTTCTACTCGTTAGCGTTGTGCGACTCCCAGCAGGAGCACAGGAGTACTTTAGCCGATTTCAGTGAGCCTGCTACACGCGTAGAAAAACGCGTCGCTTATCGTCCTCCTGCTGTTCGTGGCCGTTTCTTCTACCCATCGATGGGGTTGAGAACGGTTAGCAACACTGACGTCCTGTAGCGAGCACAACCATCAACGTAATTTTCTTCGATGACCATTAAGCTCAAGCAGGGCCAATCAAAGAAAGACATTAATTAATTTTATTAAGCATTTTTATTCGCAGCGAAAAATATTTCTACAAAAAATATAGGAATGTGTTCATATAAACTCAAACCTCATTTCTGCCGTCTATGTTAAGTTAACTTAATCCATAAAAATATTGAAACCTGAGAATTAAAGAAGAAAAATCAATTAATAACTTTTTCTCCTTACAAAAAGGAGAGTTTCTTTTGAAAAGAGAAAGAGCTTGATATATGAAATTAATGATTAAAGATTAGACATCCCCGAAGGCCAGAGTAATTTTTCCGACAACTTCAATATTCATCAAGTTCTTCATTACTCAGTTTACGCAGTTTGTGGTTTTCCCATCGTCAGGCGAATACAAACACACAGCTGTCTCAGTTGAGGTCTGAGCTTGAAAGATAACTTTAGTACCAAGCAGTCTTCACTGAAACGCAATAATTAACTAAGCCTCAGTGATAATTACATTCATTTGTTGTGTTTGCCAGTTGGAATTACAAGCACGCGCAGACCACAGCAAAAATGACAAACACAATTTCTTGACAAATATAAATTAATATTGACTTGTCACCAGACTTCCACTGGTATAACGAAGCAACGAAATACATCACATTTTATCGGAGACATATTTCGGTTGATATTTCATTTATAATCATTTCCCACATTAGTGCAATACAGTTGATGGCATTCTCGGTCTGTTGAAGGTCCATTCATCCAGTCCACCATTGTCTGCACCCCCTCGCATCGTCGAGTGTATATTATTAAGTGTTTGTGACCAATGCGTTATTAATTAGAGCCGACGGTCGTAATCCGATATTAGTCATCGCTAGCGCGCGGACGGAAACAAATGACAGTATCGTTAATACCATCGCGTCCAAAAACCACCACTGGCGTGTTGGTATGGGATTACCGGCCGGTCGGTTGGTCTGGTACTTGGTAAAAGCTGCAAAGACATTAAGCAACCCCCATGGATGTGCCAGGCTGGTGTTTTGCCGATGATGGTGAAGCTGGTGGCGGTGGGATAATTATGTCTTGTGCGTGGATTTTCGGACCCCACATACAACCCGCCGAGATCCACGCCCGTAAACCATTTGCAAAACCAGTGCGAAACCGACGCAATAATTTCACTCTTGCACACGCACTTTTGCAGGCGTTACATGGGGCGCTTTGGGCGTAAATCCGAGCATAATAGCGCTAAATGTGTGCAAGCACAACATGTATATGCACGGGGGTGGGGGGGTGAATATAACGTTATTACGTGCATTGTTTGTGAGCTTAAGTCTCTTAAGTTTATTTTATGTACAATGATGCTGAAATGTTTGGTACACGTGTCAGCACGTGACAACATTCATTATAATAATAAATAGCATTTTAATTTTAGTTTACTGAAATTTTCTCTCTAATGCTTTAAATTCTTTATTTGTTGTTCAATAAATATTTGATTAGAAGTTTTTAAATATTTACCTTAATACAAAAAAAAGCATAAGGGCAGTTTCTACAAATATAAATATCTTGATTTTATAAATATATTTGTTCTTATTCTGGGTTTTACACACATGGGGAGTATCTCAATTGTCCATCTCAGATTTGCAAACAGCTCAAAACGGCGTAAAATTCCGTTAACTTAAATTATTTCAATATATGTATTACTAATCTATGATATGTACTACACATTCAAAAAGTTTCATGCGAATCTGAGACGGACAATTCGTGAATTTCCCTTGAGAGACCAATCTAATAGTATATCTATAGATATCGCACATACTGTTGTTTATTAGGCTCAGTGATATATGTTACAATCAAGCACGTTGGATGTAAGGGCAGATTCATACATCGTAGTAGTCACACTTCAGGATGATTTTCACTAGCTGTGCCTCGATGGGAATCGCACTCCCCCTCGGAATTTTCGTAGATACGCTCCGAATCCAGCGCGTCTGCTCTCGCTGCCAGAGTTGCCATGGAGACATGCATAAAAGATCAGTGCATGGTGCGTCGCCGTCGCGTCCTATTACATTTTACTGGCGTTGCTCTTGGATGTAGCTACTATTTATTCTTCTGCAACTAATCAAATAAGCACACACACATATATTTTAATGAACTAGATGTGAGCCGCGCGTAAGGAGAAGCAATTGCAGGGTAGAAGCATTTGTTTATTTTAAGGAACTTTCCGCAAATGTTTGAAAGTCACTTCAAAGGCTATTGTGTTGATTTAAGTTCGTAGATGAACACTCTTTCAAACCTGATATGAATTAAGATGCCGAATTATAGTACTGAAATGTTGACGGATGTATCAATACCAGAGTACACAGTTTCAAAATTAATATTGAACTAAACCAGCGATTTGCAGTTATTTGTGGAAACATAAATGGAGCAAATATAAAATCAGCGATATTACTATTATTAAGTTTTGCTTCATTGGCAAGATATCAGTTTGCATTCGCTCATTTCCGTTGCAAGCTTTTTATTACAGTCACACACGCCTCTGTCGTGGTTTGTTATATCATTTTGTTGTATGTTTGTCTTTTTACAAATTTCAAACATGCACTTAATATTTTTGGTGTTATTTCTTGCGTTTTCTGCAAGTGTACGATGCGAATGGATGCCGAAATCCTGTCCAGTGATTATCTCTCGAACCGAGTGGGGTGCAAAAGTCGCTAAACGACTTGAATATTCAATAATTCCGATTCCATACGTAGTTATACATCATACCGTCACGCCCACGTGTAATGATGAGTCACAATGCTCTGAAATGTTAACAAATATGCAATATTTTCATATGAATGTTTTGGGTTTTAATGATATTGGATACAAGTAAGTTATTTACAATTTTTTTACTGATTGTATTATATTTTTTCTTATTTTTGTACTATTATTATAATATTTTAGTTTTCTTATTGGTGCTGATGGTTATGTATACGAAGGTGCAGGCTGGCATAAAATAGGAGCACACACTCGAGGTTACAATTCTCGTTCATTGGGCATTGCATTCGTTGGTAATTTTGTAGATAAAGTTCCAAATCGTAATCAATTAAACGCTGCAAAACGATTGTTACAATGTGCCGTCGACTTGGGTGAATTGAGCGATCGTTATAAGCTTATTGGCGGACTTCAAGTGAGCAGCACGAAGAGCCCCGGGTTGAAATTGTATCGAGAGATTCAGAAATGGCCTCATTTTGCTAGCGTACCATAATATTCTTTATTCTTTTTTAATATATTTTATATATTTTTTGTTTAAAAAAGTTAACCATCTGATAGTTGAGGCCAGACATATTTGACGAATTACACTATTAATATTCACTTCTAGCATGACACCAATTATTAGCGCCTTCAATAGCTGTAAGCGACTATCATTCACCGCGTAACACATACTTTTCCTCCACTCTCCCGGCATCAATGTCTCCTCTGTCTCTGATGTTATATTGATGTATCACGTCTTCGGTTGCGGTTAACACTTCACACTCGCCACTTTACATTTTCCGTGCTTTCCAACCCAACCTCTTCACGTCTCCACCGTCTCTCGTCACTTCGCCATTGGCATTGAGTAGGCAGGGATTATATAAAGCACGCCGGAGCGCACAGCATCGCGTCGTCCATTCTTTATTGGCAGTTAATGTTGCATGCACACCCGCGCCATCCATCATCGCCCATGAAGCCGCCGATATGACCGACTCTGCACTTCAACCACCACCTCCAACTCATGCCTGCGGTCCACCGCCATGCAAACCCAGTGAACTACCCTGTCGACATGCACACCAAAATGAACATACCCTGACGCAAACACACATACACATTCCTCTATCAACAATTTCGCGTGTGACGCACGGCTACATCCCTAAATGAGCGCACGTTTTCTCCTCCTTCGCATAGAGATGACACAAGCCTCCTCAAACCGCCACATTTGCCACCTCCTACCATCGCGTTGCAACGCCCGGAATCAATCAATCTTCATGCGCGCTCGATCTCGAGTGTCGTTCGTCACAAACAGAATTTTCCAACGTTTTCACATCTTTCCACCAAACACCCCGGAAGGCAAAAGGACGAAGTTCTGCCCGTCAGAAAAAGTCAACACGGCCGAGACGAAAGCGGGCTTCGAATAAGTGAAGATGGATTTGGGATATGTGAACAGAGCAAAGAATTTTTTTTTTGGAAATTCGGATTACTTCGTCTCTATCTCGTAAAAAAGGTCTAATCAATGCTTCTCAGTCGACGTCACTTGCACAATGAAAAATTACATACATTTCCTAAACGTTTCAAGTGATCGGAATAATACATCAAATTAATCTGTGAATATCCTTCCAAACTATCAGCCTTTTGTAGTTCTTTTTCTGGAGTTCCTATGAAAGAGGTTTTAACAAGGTCGTTGGTTGATAGTTTTGCAAGTGCGGCAATACTAGAAATTAAGTATAGACCTACAATTTTGGCTCCCAATCTGTTAATACGAAAGTTACTGAATACAATCATTTTTCAAATTCAAAAGTGTGCTTTCCATTTCTCCTAATTAAATTTTTTCATTAAAAATAAAATTTTAAATACATCAGCGGCATCTAGTGAGTAGTAGAGAAATTATAAAACAGCAGAAATTATAAACGCAAAGGTAGCTGTATTTAAAAGTTGATCCACTTTTCCTTCTGCAAGACACTTTTTCATGAAAAAAATACGGTTATAATTTCCTTATTTTAATATAATTGAAAAAAAGCGAATTATATAAAATGATTTAATGAGTAAACAATAAATGCCTGTACACGTTCGTCCAAATTTATTTAAAAAAATGAGTCTCATAAATGTATCCCATTTTCGATGCGCGGTACACAATAAAACTGTTCATAAGTTTCTAAAACGTTTTATGCAACAGAATAGAATAATACAACCAAATCAATCACAGAATACGTTTCCATATATAAGTAGCATATGCCCATATTATCAACCTTTTACCCTGTCCAAAATACATTTGCATGAAATTAATTAATAAAATCTTTTACACCTAATGCGTACCAGTGTAAAAAGTAAATACGATAATATGATAAACAGAAAAAAAATCGTAAAGACAGAGGAACAAAAAAAAATGAGCATGTATAAGTTCAAAGGCTTGTGTCGACTTGACTTAAATACTTCGTTTAATAATGAAGCTAGCGAGCGTAAGGAGCGCCATGGAACCGAGGATAAATAGTGATGCCGGAACCGCATTCTGACGACTCTCCTCAGAATTATCTAGAAATAAAAACACGACAAATTAGAATTCAAATAAGAAAACACAACTATAATAATCACAAGTGAAAACTATGAGGAATTATAGCATTATTTGGTTACATTAGAGCTAAACGCTTCTATTGGAGTTCTTAAACTATCTTCGCAACTTATTGTTATAACTATTTAACAGTTCATTTAACATTTATTTAATAATTAAATCTAAATATTGTTTTAAGAAACGGAAATAGAAGTTTCCAATCGTTATTGTTATTTTTAAGCATGAAATGTAAGGAATAAGCCTGAAAACATACAAAAACATGCTACAAACCACCATAACCTATTTCTAAACAGAAATTAACCTATTAAGCAGTAACGATTTATGGCTGAATAGTTAGTTAGTTGGTTAACCGTCCTTTGACGTATATTACTACGCTAGAATGAGCTAGTTAAATGGGGGCCCAGATGTGTGTAATTGAACAGTGATTGCAAATGAAGCACCCATACCACACTTACCACAAACCTCCTCAAACTTTGACATTGAGGGAAGCCCTAGAGAATCAACATTAAAATCATTTCGGTCACCCATTGAGTTGTGTAACTCGTGTTTACGCCCTTTACCACCGTAACCAAAGAATCATTATATTTCACTGAAGACTCAATATATTTCGATATTTCATTCACTAACATAACACTTTTTTTTACTGATTACCTTTTCAACTATAAGAAACGAAGATTCACTTGTAAAAATTTCAAATTTAGCTGATGAATATGTACATTAAGTGCATTACTGCAAATAGTTGAAGTTGAATAAAATTTGGAAAAGCCTTGTGTAAAAGATTGTGTTTTATGCATTAATGAAGACTTACCCATGCCGTCTTCTTCATTCTCCTCAACCCATTCCAAGCAGCGTGCGATTGCCAACTTCCAACGATCATATTTTATATCACGTTCTGTAATTTTCACACTTGCATTAGTTTCTTTTCATACTTGCAATAGTTTCCTCTTAGAGGGTTTAAAATACTTACGATCCTGTGTGATAGTTGGTGAGAAAGTATCACTAGGAACCGATTGCACATTGTCTAAATCCCAAACTTCAACACCCAACGCACCCCCTGCAGCGATTGCAGCCCCAAGTGCCGTGGTTTCGGCCATGTACGGACGCACTTTAGGATGAATTCGGTTATTTAGTTAAAAAATGAAACAATTTGCTTACATACCAACAGGTATTCCACAATAATCAGCCTGAATCTGCATCAATAAGTCATTCGCAGTCATACCACCATCCACCAACAGTTTACTAAGAGGATAACCACAATCCAGCGCCATTGCTTCCAAGATATCCCGCACTTGAAAGACAACAGCTTCAATTGCAGCCTTGATAAAATGTGCTGGTTTAGTCTCATCAGTAAGTCCACAAATAACTCTACAAATAAACATATCATCTTAGTATTAATTTTAGTTTATCATAAGTTGAGGTTAAGAAACCTACCCCCTTGCATCTTTGCGCCAATATGGCGCATATAGGCCAGAGAATGCCGGCACGAAGACAACCTCGCCGACCGTATCCGCACTGCGTGCAATCGCCGCCGAATCGGCGACATCCCCAATCAACTCGAGATTATCACGCAACCAACGCATAGCCACTCCGGCAATCGCAATCGACCCCTCCAGCGCGTACACGGGACGCTTGTTTGCACCGAATTGATAGGCAACCGTGGTAAGTAGGCCATGATTAGATTGAATTATCTTCAAATAACATACCAAATATTTCAGCTAAATAGCATGGATGATATAAAGCAAACAAAGGGGTATACATGTTTAATAATGAAAACATGTTCGCTTTAGAGACAATAAGTTAACGAATGGAAATTTGCAAACCAAGAGGTAAACTCACAGCATTGCCGGTATTATACAGCAAGAAGCATCCAGTTCCATAAGTACACTTCGCCTGACCAACTTGAAAACACATTTGTCCGACTAATGCGGCTTGTTGATCGCCTAAACACTAGGGTAAATAGATTAGGTTATGAGTTATATAAAATAAAGTTTACAATAAGGTTAAAAATTTAAAGGTTATGAAATATACTTACACCGGAGATAGGAATGCCTCTTATAACAGTCTCAGTTAGGTAGCCGTAAATTTCAGAGGAACTACGAATCACGGGTAGAATTTGCATGGGAATGTCGAATATTTTGCATAATTGCGGATCCCATTTGAGAGTATTGATATTCATGAGCATAGTACGTGATGCATTCGTTACATCGGTTACATGATAACCACCATTTACACCTCCAGTGAGATTCTGAAAGTTTAAATAAATTAAATGTTAGTGTCTGCAAATCTGTTTTTATAATAATATGTCACCATTATGTTTATAAAATAATACAACCAAAATTATTTAGAATATTCAATTGAAACTTACCCAAAGTAACCAAGTATCAATAGTCCCAAACAAACAACGCTCTTCCTTAATAGCATCCTTCACTTCCTGAACATTATCCATCATCCATCGTATTTTCAGAGCACTGAAATAAGTACTCACAGGAAGGCCACACACGCCCTTCAAAAAGTTCTTATTCCTCCTCCCATAGTTTAATATTTTATCCACTGTACTTTCAGTTCTCATATCTAGCCAAACTATAAACCAAACAATATGTTTAATTTTTGCAGCTTATATAAATATGAACATATAAAACCCACCTAAAGCGTTATATAACGGCTTCCCAGTCTGTGAATCCCATAAAACAGTAGTCTCCCTTTGATTAGTGATACCAATTGCGACAATATCCTCCAAACTAATATCCAACTTTTTCAAATTATCGCAGGTCACGTTAACAGTCTCAATAACAGCATGCAAAATCTCCATTGGATCCATTTCAACCCATCCCTCACGTGGCGTAATATGCTGCAGAGAAAGCTGATGAAACGTTAATACTTCAGCTGTCTTCGCTGCAAATACCTGCAATAAAAATTCGCACACCATAAATTTATGTCACAACAAAAATTAAAAATGTAAACTCACCAGGAATCTTGTACTCGATGTTCCTTCGTCAATAGATCCAATAAGTGGACCAAAACGGCCTTGTTTTTCCCCAGCCATTGCGTTGAATATTTAAACACAGGTTCAGATCGATGTGCCGTTATAAATACACACTTCGATGCAAATGTATAAATGCAGTCCAATGTGAATTTATAGTTGAGTATTATCGTATCATTGTTTATTTAGATTAGATAGTTCTACGATATCGATGTTGTAATGAGTAATCACGGTGAAATCCGTGAAATTTCGCCGAAAAGATGTAAATACATCGGCAAACTAATTGGAGGTTATGTTCAGAATTCTACATCAAACAAGCAAAATCATGGGCGAAACACCCAAATTACTCAAGGTTGCCTTCTACGAGTACTTCGAATCACCACCGCAGGCGGCGCTTATGTCAATTTTCTTTAGTTCCGACAATCCCCGATTGAATTCGCATCCAGATGTCATTTATTTTATGTTAGCCAATACGTGAAATGTGTATGTGCCATTTTTTTATCAACCCATTACCCCAATTTCATGTATTACAGGTTAAATATAAAGGCAACCTATTTATTAATACATTTTCACACCAGTAAATATACAGTATTCTCAGACCTTCCCAGAAGTGCCATCTGTGCTTCAATGTTCGGACTTCATGCATTACAAATAAACTAATTCGAGGATAACAACAATTTTATATAAATAGTTACCGTTAAATGTAACAGTGTAATAGCAAACGAAAAGAATCTTTAATAAGTTAATCAGGATTATAAGAATAATCGGTGCTGTCAGCTGTCAAAATACACATCGCATCACAGATAGCGTTACTGTTAACGGCAAGCTACCATCCGTGACTTTAGAGTAGCTGAAAAAGCTGGAAGCCACCCAACTCTCCTGTACTTGTTATATACATCTCCAACCTGATCTCCCGCTTACCGCATCATTGACACATGCATGATATCATTATAGCACAGGTGGCGCAGCGGCGGGTATATACCCTACTACTATTCATGACTTGAGAGTAGCTGAGAATAGAGTGTCCTTGGAGTGTTGATATAGGTGTTAATCGTCTCAACCACATTTACTGGGGACCCTCTAGAGAATATCTAGAATTATTATTTCGTCAATTATAGAATTAGAATTATTGCGGTCAAAATGATTGTACACGTGATCAAAATGTTAAACATACAATATTTTCATATTTGGCAGAAAACTTAAAAGTATGAAATGATGAATGTTTAACTTTCATGTATAAGTATATAATTGCTTGGTACACTGCAGGGCAAATATGTTGAGAGTATTTAATTTGTTTATTTGAAAAAAATGAATAAATAAGAATAGGAACAGATAGTATTTGAAAAATTTGGTTCAAGATTTCTCCACAAATGGCAACACTAGTATTTATATACCATATGTTTTCAGAACGTTTTAAGGTAATGTATTATATTAATTCTTGCTTAATACGAGTTAATATAATATAGCTAAATAGAGAATAATGTTGTTTTTAGTAATCATATGACTTTTATATGATTTATCAACAAAGTATTTAGACAATTGTGTTTTTATGTTCATCATCTACCTAGTGTATATACGTAATCATAGTTCATTTTAATCATGTTGATGGCGCCACTTAAAAAAGTTTTAAAAGTTTAGAATTGTATTCTATTTTAGTCATCCTGAAATAATTGTCAAAACTGCTATGCAACTAATATTAAAATAAATGATACTATCGAAAATAAAGTACTAGATGTCTATGTATAAACACTTGAAGCAAAAAAGTAGCTTTTATAATTTAATTAACACTGCAGGATGTAAGTAATCAAAGATAATCGTACATTATTGTTCTTAGACAGAATAAAAGCGTAGGTTTAGTAAATGTTTCTGACCAAGACAAATGCGAATCGCTTTAGCCACATGTTAGATGTGAACGCTGGAAAATCTTTACGCAGCATCCCGTCAGATGTCAGTATGGGCGGCGGGTCGGAGGCGGCTATATCTCGGCCCAGCATGCCTCTATGTGTTCGTAAACCGGGCCGCAGGATACACAATACACACACTTTCACATACATCGTTTGCCGAGAGAGCAGCCCGCACATGCAGCGCATCATCTCTCGCCTCCACATCGGCGCTGCTGCTTCCAACGGATCAAAATCGATATTTGCCTCCTCGCCGCCCTCCATCTCCGTCGCACCGCACCGCCCCTGGGACATCATACAAGAGGCGCCCCTCACACAAACACACTTACTTGGCGGCGCAAACTCTCGCGACCCGCGCCAAAGTCGCAGCCCAACTTCAGCATTGAGCAGATTCACCGCCGTCGCCGCCGTCGCCGCCGACGACCACGACGCGCGGTGTGAAACGGTGACGCCGCCGACGACGACGTCGCAGCGCCAAATAAGATATTTATACATCGTCGCGACGTCGGCAGTGCCGCTTTGGCGGCGATTCAAAGTTTGTGGTACGCTCGCAGGATCTCGGTGTGTGCGCATCGTGCATCTGTTTTATCTCCTATCAAACTTGCGAATTTCATCGTTATTGCACAAAGTTAAAGGTGATCACACGCGAAATTGACTACAAACAAAGATGTTATGTGATTAAACACTTTTAAACAGTGGTTGTGAATTTGGGTTGTTCTTGTGCGATTACGACCAACCTGGAATAAATACAAGGACTTAATACGTATGTAAATAATTACTTTTGTAGTTCATGCTTTATATTTTCAACGGGTGTACTTTAGAACCATATTTCTGAATTGTGTTTGAAGTGTAACTGTAAATATGCCTTATTCATGCATTATTTTCAATCAAGCATGGCGGCAGTTGCCCTTTGCCATTCAGGATATTGGGTGTACCTGAGAACTTAGTTTCACCTAAGGGGAAATGTGGTAAGGACCGATAATGTAATAGCTGTATATTTATCAATTTAAAAATTATATCAAAATTAAAATGTTGACATTTATTTTAAAGTACAGTAAAAGCTTTTTATTCGTCAGGTATATTTCATAAATATGCCAGAAACCGTGAACGCCATAGTAATTTATATGATAATAATTTGATAATAATTTGATAAAAATTCCACTTTAATATTTGCATGCTTCAAACTTTCATGTTCCGGTGCTTAGCCCAAAACTAAATTGACTTAAAGTCTAAATTTTATGTTTTTAAATGCCTTTCAACTTCAGAAATCAAATGGCGAATAAAGAAATATAGGAATTATAGGAAGAAAATATAGGAATTGTGTCGCATTTTTTAATTCGCGAATTTTCAAAGAATAACTATCCTATTTGAGCAAAATATATTCAGTATTCTAAAACTATCCTACCACACTTCACCTTTAATTTAGCTATAAATGCAAAGAGAACCGAAATATACACTTTCCTAATTTTACAGAATGGCATCAAGAAAACATTTTAAATAACTAACAAAACAAAACAGAAAGAAAATGACAATGATTAGTCGACTCTGCCTCATCTTCGTCGTATGCATGCTCGCCGTTATTAGCGCGCAGAATATTTTCGAAGATGACTTACATGAGCTATCAAAATGGCGCGAGCGTCGAGCAGCGAGTAAGACCGATTTCAGTGCGCTGCGCAAGCGCCTTAACGACGAGAAAAAGGCGGCATTGGCCGATGTGATGGCAGCGCATCCACGCATGGAGCCGAATAATACGTTCTTCGGCGATGTTAACACAAAGCAAAGTGCTGATGACGCCATCCGGCGTCTAGAGAACAAGAAGAAGCTGTACGCCATCCGGAAGCATGGTCGCGGCCGGTCGTCGGATGGTACCGTGTGCGATTTCGACGATGCGGACGAGCCATGTGCGTGGGTGTGGAAGCAGGACGTCGAGAATGGGTTTGTCGTGACGAATGGCAGGAACAACACCGTCGCCGGGCCCAAATACGACGCTTTGCATAATGATAAGGGTGAGCTTGAGTGTTGATGGATTGCATGTTTGGTTAGAGTTGTCGTCAATGGTCTATTGTGATTTGTACGCGTCGCGTTCAGCATGGACAGGTACAGTGAAGATGGTAAAATCCATTGGGATATATCGCGGTTTGGTGGAAATGAAGGAAATCAAATTCACAGTAAAACGACGCTGACGTCGAGCGCAGAACGATGCTAATTACATTTCCTGCATATTCCGCGACAAATTAAATGTCGATACAGGAATATTCCAGGACGGAATCCTTATAGGCAATCAAATAAATATCAATATCTGTATATGAAAAAATATCTATTTGAGAGCACGTACTTAGTAATGATTTTTCCTAACTTATTCACACAACTATTATCATACAGTCTTGTTCGAACGACCCCAGACTAGCTAGCATTAACATATCAAAGAAGAACATGTAATCATTTAGCACAATTAAAGAATTTACAAAGAAATTAATTTTTAGAAATTGAAATTTAACAGAGAAAGAGGAAATTTGAAGCCCCCGACCGGGTTTGAACCGGTGACCTTAGGGGATACCGGACAAGACTGTATGATAGTAGTTGTGTGAATGACTTAGGAAAAATCACTACTAAGTACTTGCTCTCAAATATAATTCAAACTTCACACTAAATTGCCAAATTCAATATAACAAAAAATATATATCTTAAAAAAAGTTAAATATCACTAATATTTCGATTCATAAATAAATAAAATTCATAAGTGTGAATTTTATGATAACAAGGGGAGTATCTTAATTGTCCATCTCAAATGTCCACGAAACTTTTTGTATATGTAGTACATATACTGAAATAATTTCTGTTAATGGGATTTAATATATGTACTCCTTGTACAAAATTTGTCATGCAAATCTGAGACGGGCAATTGACATACTCCCCTTGATAGATCTATTCATAAGTGGATTTATATTTACTCGCGAATTATTATCAATTGGTTAATGTTAACCAAACTTTTCCATTTCTATTTGATCCCTGTATAAGACAAATATAAATATATGTAATTATTCAAGTTATAATCAAAATGTTTCTGTAAGAAAATACGAATTTCAGACTCTCTTCGTCCCATATGTGATAGTAGTCTGGTCTGAGAGCAAAATTCAGTGATTTCGCAGTGAAAATCTTATGGCTTCACATGGAAATATTTATAGAAATGCGACGCAGTTGTGGTTGGTCTCAGAGAGACAGTTTTGCATCTCTCGTGCGCCGTTCCGTATTTATTTCGAGGCGATGGTGTTTTGTTGTCTTTATATTTTTTTGTATTTTGCCTGTTTCAACTATGTGCTCCATGGATTCTCCTCATTTCTTTTTATTTTTCCCTTTGCATGGCATTCTCTGGCCTATTCTATCAGTTTGTATATTTTTGCTGAGCTCGCCGATAATCCTCCGCAAAGTGCTGTGCGCAACTGTGCAAATATTCAATAATTTCAATTGATATTCCATACGTGTTTTGCGTATATAACCCAGTGTTGTTTGCCTTCCATCGCTCAATTTCTCGCTGTTTACGGGTAATAACAGGAAATGAAAAACGAGCGTGAATTTGTGTTTTTCCATTGGAAAATTATAAATGTTCGAAGGGATCGAACTGCACATATTTGGTATTTGCATTTATACATTTCCAAGACATTATATCTAAAACGATGAGAACATAATTGGGATAGTTTTTCCTAGCTCATTCACACAACTACTATCATACTGTCTTATATGAATTGAAATTGAAATTTAACATGGAAAGAAAAAATTTAAAGCCCCCGACCGGGTTCGAACCAGCGACCTTTGGGATACCAACGCGCTCCGGGACACTGTGTTTTCTGAATTAAGGTGCTAACACGCTCTGTAAGATTCGTAATCCTCTTTCGTTTTCGTAATCGTTAAACTCAAAGGATTATTGAAGATATATTTTTATAATCTCATTAAAAAAAGGATGACGTGAAGAAAAGAAGTGAAAATAAAGAAATGAAGAATTCGCAATGAAAGTAGAAAAATGGTTCTCTAACTTTGTAGGCATCAATAAAGACCATAAAACTAAAAAATAAGAGAAAAAATTGTGTTAAATTGAAAACATGGGTGTAATTAGCATCGAAAATTACTCTGCGGTTCTTTGTGCTCGTATTTACTTGCGATATTTCCTTGTGGTCTGTCAGTTTATTCATTTAGACTCATGCAATCATTGATTAGATTAATCATGTTCCAGTACATGGTACAGTACATGGAATACAAAATTCTCTAAAAAATTATAAAACGAAATATGGCTTTTGTGAAACAAGTTTTCAATAGATCTAAATGGACACTTCTGCTTAACATATTATCAGAAAAATAGAGATAAAATCTTATAAATTTCTTAAGACATCCTCGGGGAACATAGGTGGGAATCACCTGAGTCATCATGAACCCCTGGAGGTACGTGTATCAGACTTCAGGGAAGACCGATCGAAACGAATTTATAAAATCAGAATATGTCGCTAGAAAGATGATCATTTTTAAAATGTTCCTTTTCTCACAAAACTGCATCATATCATTTGTAATTTGTTCTAGAAAATGTTCTTAAAATGTAAATTAATTATCTGTTATTTTACGGGCCAATCATCATTTCAAGACTACATTGCTCATAGTTTAAATTAGTATTGATCGTTTTCTGTTCATAAAACTCTCGTTAAAGACAACCAAGAGATGGTATGTCAGGTTAGGTTAATTATCTGTAAAGTTACGAGTCATTCCATGACCACATTACCAATAATATTACTCTGTACCTGGATGTAAATTTTGTTGATTGTACTTTTAAGCATCCATAGAGTCCTAACGTTAAGGTAAAATTTAGTATGTCTAAAGGCGGATGCTTTGCATCGGAAATACGCATCGCTAGTAGGAAAAAAAAAACAAGTGGGTGCGGGTCCTCAAATTCTGCTCAATCAGATCCACAGTGTAATATGATAATGGGGGTGAACAAAGTATCAAGGGCTTTTCAGTTAGGTTAGATCAATTATTTGATACGTATGTCTTTTTGCATTGCAGTTGTAAAAACTACAACTTCACTAATGATGGTACACTTCTGAAGGTGTTTATAAAACAATTCATGCGTCTATTGTAATTTTAGACGCAAATAAATGATATAAATGGTTAATTATCTCTAAAATTACGAGTCACTGAACATTCTCAGACATTACTCATAATAATGTCGTCTACCTCTGAAGCTATTCATAAAACAGACCTATTGTAATTGTAAACGTATATTTCAGGATATTATAGGTTATGCGGTGGTGAATTACTACAATTTGTAGTATTCAGCGCGAATTTTTATCGCCCACCCGCCAGGGCGCAAAACCGGCTCGTAAAATAACACATTTTAATGTCCTCGCACCGCAGAACAGCAGCGGGCCACCGCCACCGTTACACCGGCTGTGGCGGTGGTGGTGGCGTAGCGTGAGTATGTCGTAGGTCAGCGGTAGTAGACGCGGGGGCGGTGTGGCGGTGGCAGAATCACGCGGCGATCCATCGGCATCCTCGTCGCGCGCACAGATTCACGCCATGTGAGGGCGTGTGACGCACTTCGCCCGTCGCCGGCTGTGCGCGCGTGTGTGTGATCAATTGCGAGCCGCCCCACGCGCTCGCGTGTGCCCCCTCGTCGTCGGCGGCGGCGGGTAGAGCATTAGCGCCGAAGTGCGGACGGCCCCCGGCCGGTCGTCCTGGCAACTTGCAGCATCTCGCGCGCGGTGCGCCACTTCCGTTTTACGCACGCACCGGCAGCGGCAATGGAGGTGGCGGCGGCGGCGAAATAGGGACGAGAGAGCATGTTGGGCAGCATGCGAAAGGAGGCTTTTGGGAACGCATTGAAGGAGTTGCGCACGGCGAAAAATGGATGGAATTGATGCGAAAACGCGCGCAAATGTGACATAAGAATTGTCAGCGGACTTCAGCCGTGCATTGCTCGGGGAGAAAGTCGAAAAGTTCGATAATAGCTGCCGACAACAGAGAGCGGGCGCACTGTTGACGCGTTTATTCTCAGACTGTTTATTAATGCAAAGCAGAGGATGGGACGATAGGACGATGGTATAACCGGGAATAGCAGACGTGGAAAAATGTCAATTACGCTGCATGCGCTTCGCACTTTATTTTTTGAATTTTTTATCAAGGCATTTGTAGAAAGTAGATATGTATAAAATATGATGTCAGTTACAGCAACACCTGAGAGAAATTGTAAGGAAATTGCATTTTCCGGTTTGTTATTTTATATTATTATATAATCTATTTTCGCAAGGAACACAGGATAATATAAATTTACTTATAAAACAAGATTATGAGGAATTCAGTCTAAATTAAGCTGAAGTAAATATTAAATTAAGAAAGACAATTTTATTGTTCACTTTCTTCTCCTGTTGTAAAATATACATATTTCAGTTTGCATAGTCATATTCATACTGGTAGATCATGTAATTTTAGGCAAGACAGTACTGAAATGCGTTCATAGTGCCACATCGTTGCGAATGTGTCATAATTCTGAGAATTGAGTAGCATTGTACAATATATTATTATATTATTATACCATGTAAACGATATTTTATTTATTTGTATTTTCCGTATAAAATCAAAACGTTAAAAATTGGTGATTAACTAATTAAAACCATTCAATAATTGAACATTTTTGTCTCTTTGACAAAGGTAAATTTTGAAGCATGCCACTCACATGTACAGTTCCTTTAACAACCTTTTAACTTGATTAAATCAAATTGATCCAAAAATAATACAAAGCAAATTTTCATTTAATCTCTTTTTTCCATTCAATTAAAAAAATAATTGATATTTTGTTAAACAAAAAAGTATTTATATAAAGTAAATCTAATTTTAGACGTTAATTAATGATGCTTTTATAAAAACTTTGAGTTGTTATTTAATCCTCTATGTTATGTT
>WSZQ02019976.1:0-11232 GCA_019419845.2 Weissflogia rhopalogaster | reverse complement strand
TAAATCTAATTTTAGACGTTAATTAATGATGCTTTTATAAAAACTTTGAGTTGTTATTTAATCCTCTATGTTATGTTACAAAAATAGCTTCATTGTTTTTACCAATAACTCTAACAAAGTTTATCTAACATTACAAAAATATTTAACAAACTTTTTCGAAAATTCCTTTCGGCTATAAAATTTCAGCCTAACAGCTTCATTATTTTCAATAACATCACCTATACTCATCTAAAAACTTTTAAACTTCCACGAAATCCACCCACGTAAATTGACAACATAAAAGTGTAGTAGCACAACTTCGGATATAAATAATTTCTCAATTGGCACACGCACTGCAAATTATGAATGAAAACAGAAAATAAACGGCACGCATCACAAGTTCTAATATCATTAGCCATGTTAGCGTCATTGAATTCCTTCAAAATACACCAGCTTGACTAAATTTATTATCGTTGTACTTGTACTTGATGCCGTGTTGTTTTCATTAGGAAATTTCCTCATGATCCGCCTAAATCCGAACGAGGCGTCGGCGAATTCGAATTGGAATTGGACGATCACGAGCCCGATGTTCGAACCCACGACCACCGACAAATGCCGCCTGGAGTTTCAAATCTATCAAGAGAAGATGAATGGCAGTGTTATACGAATCGTCTTGCACAATGTGACACGCACGCAGGTGTTGATTGAACAGCTGAATCGAAATGATTATTCAAAGTACGTAATATTCAATTATTGATTAATGTATTTTTAGAAGATGTGATTTCGAACAGTAATATTCATTTGGTTCCTTTATCTTTATTTTCTTTCCGCTTCTATACAGTTTTGCCTGTCTATAATTAGGCTTGTTTTAAAATCCATTTTTGGGGGGATTAGTTAGTGTTTTCATCTTTTTTGTATGTTCATATTTTGTGTGTTGCGATTTTCCACTTTTTCCGGTCGTGTGTTAGTTCCTTCCAGTTGTTTAACCCTATCTCTTTTAGATAACTTGCTATCTCATCTAACCGGCTGTCCCTTGGTCTCCCTCATCCTCTCTTCGATTTTGGAAACCACTTCATAATTTGCTTAGCTGGTGCTGCTTGTGAAATCCTCCATACATATCTTAGCAATTCTTCTCTTCCTTGCTTTATTTTTCTGAGTACCAAGTCATTTTCAAGTTTCTATTTCTTTGTTTGTCAAGGCCCTAGTTCCTTCGTCCGCTTGTCTTACTCCTCCCAGTATCTTTCTTGTAATTCGTCCTCACATATTGCCAGCGTTTCTTCTTAGTCATGGTGATGGTCTCTGTAGCATACATTAGTACTGGTCTTAAGTGTTTTATATATTTTTATTTTTGTGTTCTTGCTAATTTGTTTGCTGTCAAGTACTTTCTTGTTTACATATTATGCGTTTCTCGCTGCTAGTAATTTAGTTTCTATATCTTGTTCATTTTCCCATCTATCTGAAAGTATCTACTATTTCATATGTTTCTTCCCTGATTTTTATTTTTTTCTTCGGCTTGTTCACTGTTGTCATCATTTTTGTCTTGTTTGTGTTTAATATCAGGCCTACTTTTCCAATTTCCTTAATAATCTCTTTTATTATTTCCTTCATGATTCTTTCTTGTTTATTTATTACCACCACATCATCGGCGTACGCGATTATTGGGCTTCCCGAGGTTCTGACTCTGCCTATCCAGTATGTGGTCTAGAACTAGAATGAATAGTGTTGATATGGTATCGCCTTGTCTTATTCCCTTCTCAGTTATGAATAGCTCTGTTACTCCTTTTCTTGTCCTTGCTATCGCCTATAATTAGGGGTTGTTTCTAAATCCATTTTTGGGTTGATTAGTTAGTGGTTTCATCTTTTTGTGCTTCATATTTTACGTGTTGAGAGTTTTTATTTGTCCTGTTTTATATTAGTTCTTTCCAGTTCCTTGTCCCTGCTTCTGTCAGATCGTTTGTTGTCTCGTCTAATCATCTGGTCATAGG
Source organism: Weissflogia rhopalogaster (assembly GCA_019419845.2). Taxonomy (NCBI): domain Eukaryota; kingdom Metazoa; phylum Arthropoda; class Insecta; order Coleoptera; family Staphylinidae; genus Weissflogia; species Weissflogia rhopalogaster. Next base: position 9,268 of record WSZQ02019976.1, on the reverse strand, counting down.
TCTTCCTGGTCTTCTCACACATTCCGTTGATTTTATATTTTTTATAAATATATTACTAGTTGTTGTTTTATTTGATTTCATCTGAACATCAAAATAAAATAAAGACTAATAAAATATTATTTTTTTAAAGATGGGCAAAGTACGAGAAATCTTTGGGAAGAATCACACAAGAGTTCCGCATCTCATTGGAGATTGAAACCGACGGATCTGGAGCACATGCAAAAGGCGCGATTGTTGCGTTCGACGACATTCGATTGATCGGATGTTATGCCGATGATGACGGCGGAAATTCATCCTGCACGTCCAGTCAGTTCCGTTGCGGAGGCGCACCACCAAACAAATGCATTAATTACAGCCAGGTGTGTGATATCACTCCGGACTGTCCGTACGGCGATGACGAATCACAAAACTGCGGTGAGCAATTTTTTCCATTAATCTGTTATTAATTCTCAAAAGCGTGGGCGAGCATTAATAACACCCAGCACACGCTATGAATTATTGCAGGCGTAATAATGAAATTCTCAAAATATTCAGTATTCAAATATTCCGTTGTATTTCGCGAGAAGAATTTGTAAAGCTTTAAAATTGAGCGCGTTACGTGCGAAAAGAGGGGGATGCTTGGGGATGCTTTCAAAAATAATGAAAAGCACTTGGGACTGGGCATAAAATCGTATAAAATCAAACGCAATTTATTCAATTGTGTCCCTTCGTTTGTTTAACCAGATAAAATCCCCTTCGGCGCGCGGTGCACGTTCGAGCAGGACTGGTGCGGGTGGTACAACGCCGAGGGCAAAGCGCTGGAGTGGAAGCGGCACAACGGCGGCAATGGGACCACACACACGACGACGACGGTGGTCGTCAAGAATCTCACCGGTCCCGGCATCGATCACACCTACGGCAATAGCACAGGTGAGGGAGCGCGCATCATTGTAGCAATGGCCGTGCAAATTGCATTCCGCCCGATGGGGAAATGTCACCCTTCCCGCTGCCTATCAAAACTACCAATCTACTCAATTCACCGAACCACCCGCTACATTCCACCCACCGTCCATCAACTACCGCCAACCTGTTAGCGCTCTAGTGCTTCCCGAACGAATCGCGGTACTTGTAACACACTGCAAACAGGTCCTCGCACTTAACATCTACACCGACTGTTCATGTTGTCCCAAACGGAAACTTAAAAATACATATAACCTCAAACCCTCTAAGCTATTCATGAATTGAACACGTCATCAAAATTATGCAACCCACTATACAACCACTTGCGTTCACGTATCTGAATAATGTCAGCTATATTGAAATAAGTACAAAATGGAATAGAAAAGGGTATATACAGCATACACGTAATTAATCACATTGCACGCGCTGATTAAATTCCTTCCGGTCACAGGCAAATATCTGCATGTCACCGTGGCGAACTCCAAGGATGCCGTGTTTGCCAGTACGGCGATGCTGAAAAGCGTCGTGTTTAATCCGCCGCCCAAAGTGCACGGTAACATATCGTCGCAGTACTTCAACTCGTGCACGGTAAGTCAACCCAGTAGCATCGGTAGCTCACTTCAACCCTGGCCCGCAAATAAATTATCAAACATTAACGTAAATTTTACGCCATCACATTTTCAATTTTAGATTCGCTTCTACCTACATCAGACTGGTAATCACAAAAACGGCCTCATGCTCCAAGTAACTGAGTTACGACCGAAAGAGAACGTCACCATGGATCTGCTCTGGAGCTACAAATCCTACGTGGATCCGTGGAATCAACAGACAGCGTTCCTGCCCAACATCACGCACCGTTATTACCTTCACTTCGACTTCCGCAAGGGAATACGCTACGTGGAGGACATTGCAATCGACGACTTCTCGCTCAGTCCGCAATGCTTCGGTCTAAATATACCCGCCTCCGAGCTTGGCGGTTATAATTATTGGAATCCAGTTATCGAGCATCCCTTCTCGGCGAAGCCGCATAAATCATTCGAAAATGAGACATGTATGTTCGCTTAGAATTTAATCTATATATCAACATAATTTCCCGTCTTGGAGCGACTCGCATTCATTTCAAGACTAAATTATAGCTAATTTAATCTTCACAATATGATTAATTTCAGATTACGAAATTAAAACCTGTAACGCCACCGGTAGATATGGGCCCGAAAAGGAGAATTGTACTGATGCATACAACGGCACAAGTGTGCAAGTAGAGGTGTTAACTGAAGTTGGCTATAGTGGGGTTCAGAAATGGACTGTCCCAGAGGGCGGTCTGTATACGTTCATCCTGTTCGGCGCGAGTGGCGGTAAAGGCAGCTCCGGCATGGGATCATCGCGTGGTGCCATGACCCGCCTTATCGTTGAATTGCGAAAGGGTACTGATTTGTATATGCTCATCGGGCAGGAGGGAACTAATGCGTGCCTGCGCAAACTTGGACATAAAAGCGTCTCATCATGTCAGATTGACAACAGTACTGACCAACGAGTCGGCATTCGAAGCATATTAAATTTGACTATTAAAGATGGCGGCGGAGGTGGAGGGGGTGCCACTTACTTGTTTATGAGGAACACTACGGCTGTCCTCCCAATTGCCGTCGCAGGTGGTGGTGGCGGTCTTGGTTTGGGTCGCTTCGAAGACTCTGCAATGCAACATGGACAGGCAATTAATTTGCAAAGGATTCCTACTGCTGGTGATATGACTGGAAGCGAGTAAGTTATTCAGTAAATTAAAGATTTCCTAATTTTCATGAGAAAAATCTTTGAAATATTTAGTCCGGCTGGAGCCGGAGGTGGATTGGAATCCTCCCAAGGGACAATCGCGCCTCAATTTGAAGCTCGGCGTGGTCAAGCCTTACTTTCTGGAGGTATTGGTGGAAAAGCATGTTACAACTCCAAAGATGGCCGCGGTGATGGTGGGTTTGGAGGTGGTGGTGGTGGATGTACTGGTGGCGGTGGTGGTGGCGGTTATGCAGGTGGTAATGGGGGTCGGAACAAGAGTAATGCCGGTGGTGGTTTCTCTTATATTGATCCGCATCGCCCATTAACAATCTTCTCAGAAGCAATGTCTGGATACCATGCTGGTCCCGGCATGATTATGATTATTCCCGCTACACCTGGTTGTGATTGTGACTACAGGTGTGTTGCACTGGATCCGCGACGCTCCCAAGTGTCTTGTGTATGTCCTAAAGGATGGAAGGTCGATGTGAATGGGAAAAGCTGTCTTGTGGTCGATGCAGAAGACTCCTATCCGACATGGTTCTATGTCGTTGCCTTGGTTGCAGTTGGAGCGGTTGCATTTATAGGATGCATTTGCTGTGTAATGTGTAAGTTACTAACTAATTTCCATAAAGGACAAGTCTATTGGTGTTATTTTAATAGATGGAAGATATCGTCGAAGTTTGGATGAAGCCATAAGAAGAAAAATGATGTCCGGACCCGATTTTCAACTAAATCGCCTAAGAGTCGCATCAGATAGTATGATGACCGAATATAATCCGAATTATGAGTTTGGTGGTGTTGTCTACACGTTGAAAGATCTCAAAGACATACCTCGAGTACAATTACGACTAGTCAAGTAAGTATATATTTTCCACCATAATCTTCATATGCGACCAAAATCCACCCTACCCAATCATTGTTAACATGTCTGCTGACCTAAACTAACATACATCAACATATTTTTCATGTCTACTTTTAAGTAGAGCGTTAGGACAAGGAGCATTTGGAGAGGTCTATCAAGGATTCTACCGTCAGCGCTCTGGGGATACGGTGGAAATGCCTGTCGCCGTGAAAACCCTCCCGGAGATGTCAACCAACCAGGCTGAGATGGATTTCCTCATGGAAGCACTGATCATGTCAAAATTCAATCATCCGAATATTGTGCATTTTATCGGCGTCTGCTTCGATAAACATCCACGGTTTATTGTTCTGGAACTGCTCTCCGGAGGAGATCTGAAGAACTTCCTCCGGGAATCACGGCCGAAACCTGAGCGATCTAGTACTTTGACCATGAAAGACCTAGTACTTATTTCCATTGACATAGCCAAGGGTTGCAAATACTTGGAAGACAACCGCTTTATTCATCGTGATATAGCTGCAAGAAATTGCCTCTTGACAACAAAAGGCCCTGGTCGTGTTGTGAAAATTGCCGACTTCGGCATGTCTAGAGATATTTACCGCTCTGATTACTATCGTAAGGGCGGTAAAGCAATGTTGCCGATTAAATGGATGCCCCCGGAAGCTTTTCTAGATGGCATTTTCACAAGCAAAACCGATGTGTGGAGTTATGGCGTTCTATTATGGGAGATCATGTCCATGGGATACATGCCCTACACTGGTTGTGCAAATCGGGAAGTGATGCAATTGGTCACAAGCGGCGGGAGATTAGAACCACCAGCAAATTGCCCGGGACCTATCTACGGCATAATGACGCAGTGTTGGCATCCAACTCCAGAGTCGAGACCTAATTTCACGTTGATTTTAGAAAGGATGGGATATTGCGCCCAAGACCCACAAGTAATGACCGCACCGCTTCCGATTTTCAATCGACCGCCCTCGCATGAAAGAGACGCAACTGTGATGCGGCCAAATGGAGATCATGCATGCCTACAGGTATTCAAAATTGAATATAAATTGCATTGATATTAAATAATTTTCTTTAGATGCCCCAACCCACAGACTATTTAATCCCAAATAACATGGGACATAGTTGTCGCATGATGGGATCTACCTCATCGATAGACAAACTTCTGCCACCCACGCAGGAAGATAACTGGGAGACGTCGTTCGTACTGTCCCAGTCGAAGTCAACGCAACCTCTTATTCCTGGCGAACAACCTCCGGAGAGTGCAAATTCAACCGAAACAACTGAATCGGAAGTTGCCGGATCGGTAAATAAAACATTTTAATATTTCATACCTTCAGAGTTGATGTTAAATTTGCTTATAACTCTTTACAGGCTGAAAAACTCTTAACAGATACAAAACTATCACCCATATCATCACCTATACTACAAAAACCAACAACCGTGGTTACGGTGCCCACAACAACACCCAACAATCCAACAGCACAAAACAACAACACAAATCTGAAATCCGGTATTCAATTAGACGCCGGGGCACTGGTGAAACAAGCGATGCCTGTTACACCAACAATGAACGGCACCGTACCTTCGAAAACCGATCCCGTCAAATACCCAATCAAGGGAACGATGGAGATCACCAGCAATGGCGTTATTCCCAACGGACCCTACGCCAACCAAAACAAATACACGTCGGAAATACACTGCTAAAGCAAATTGATGATGGCGACATGAAGCAGCAGGTACCCCGATAATCCAATCCGTGAGTGAGAATATTCAAAAAAAAACTTAAGGAGGAAAATACGGTGCAACTCAGCGAAAGCAAAAAACCCCAGATTAGATAGACTAAACCAAATTGCTATTGCAAACGGAAGCAGTGTCATGAAATGAAATCGGTGCTACATATTAAATTTGCTTAGGGACTAGAAACGATGCTGCATTTTCGCAAACATGGCCACAAAGTTTAAGAAGATAAACATGCAAAACTATAAAAACATAACTAAACAGATAAAAAATCAATCACTTTCTAAGAAGAGAAATGCTTCGTACACCCAAATTTCACATGATAGTACCAACGGTTAACGCTACATACCGTAAGCATAACCTAATATTAGGTTAAGAAACATTACTATCGCGTGAAATGGTTTCTTTTATACCGAATCTTAATACAAGAGAGGACTTGACAAGAACAATTGTTTTAATTCTTAAACACGATATGAGAATAAATAGCACATAATTTGATTAATTACCACATAAAGGACTTAAGTAAGAACTTAACCTAAGATATAACTTAAGATTAAACTGAGATGTGCTGATGAGTAGTGATTCCTGTCCATTAAACATATAATTCAAATGAAATGACATTACACTAGAGTCTAGATGTTAGGGCTCAAAGGTAAACTTTAGCAAAACCATACAAATAATCTATTTTTAAGAAACCTAACCTAACTGATAAGCAAACTGATTATTTAAGGTTATTTATTTTTGACTGAGGACATAAAGTAGTTTAATAATACACTCATAGAACTCAATATACTTTGTATTTTTAAAAAACACATGAAACGCACATTTAATGTTTCTCTGGTAAGATAGACTTTTTTTCGTTACATTTAACCTAGAAAAATCATATAGAGTAAATCGAAACAAAATTGATATCGGTATTTAATGGTTGTGCACAACAAATTATTGTAATTATTAGTGACAAGCAGATAGTTTGCTAACCACACATACGTAATTTAACGTAACACTAAAGTGGGCTTTGCGATTTATGTGACCTTACGCTTTTTAACGGTTCCGTTCCCAACTAACTTCAACGAATAAGTATTCAAATTTCCTTTAAAAATGTTAGAAAAAAAAACTTTAAAAATTGGATTAATATATAAAATAACCTAACGTAACACAAATTGATAAGGTTATTTGATAACTGTTAAAATGACAGTTAATATTTTGTCGCATTTTGAAAGATATTTTAAGATTTACAATTTGCTACCATGCGCGTACCCATTGATATATAATAATTAACGATTCAAATGTTTATTGAGGTTATATTAGGTTAGTTTACATTGGCGAGTTCATCAGATTTTCCCAAGTGTTGTGACATTTTGCAGTTTGTACCATGTACTGTTAACTTAAGCAATTATGTGGCTTACGTAGAGTCGTAGCAGCGTAGCATTGAGGTTAGAATTCATGTCAACTGCTTTGCATTGTCAGCGCGTGAATACAAATGGATGAACATCACAGCATCCCTCCATTTCTAAGTTAAATAAGTTAAAGGGCGTCTCTGACGCTCATGAATGTGACAAAAAGTTATATATTTTAATCTAACCATTAATACTACTTAAATCCAAATACCCTAACCTAAATCCAGATGCCCTAACTTAAATCCAGATGCCCAAACCTAAATCCAGATGCCCCATCTTAAACCCAGATATCCAAGACTCCGCCCCCATTCATTGTCAGTCAAAATTCAAGATTGTGCTTTCATTGATCCACTCTTATCGTACCCAAGTGAACATGATAGGCGTCATCAGTTTTGATGCGATGACAAGATGAGAAACCAAAATTAGATCATAAATGATGAAACGAATAAACAAATGCTTTAAGTAATTTTAAGTCCACACCCTGTACATAAATGAATCATGTACTGGAATGTAAACTCTAATGTATAACGTAAGTCATTTAGCGTGTAAGTGTGATAAGTTGTGTAAGATGACGGTGTGTTGCCCATAACCTACAAAAAGCAACGCCGAAACACGATAACCTAGCGAAATTGTATACTTGTATGGTTAGGTTATGCTACATGATAAACAGATGACACTGATACTACTCCCAGAGATATTGATATATTGCAGATAATGATATATAAAATAAATTATATAGAAGCGGTCAACATGGCGGAGTATGCTTCTAGTTACTCGATGATGAAATGCAGGGGATATCGGTGCAAATTTATTATTCTATCAAAACAGCTACACTAAAACTCATAAGTAATAACATGAAATAATCCATGCTCACAAGCAACTGCAATGGACGAATAACTTATTGTTAGAAACAATGAATAAGTGAATGTATCTAAACATTTTGGAGATTTTCAACCCTTCTGTTGTAAATTCGACTTATTTCTATTTATTGACGCATATAACATGTAAAAAGAAGATGAAAAGACTGGTTATTAACAAATGAAACATAAATTAAGTCAAAACGTGTTAAAGGCAAGAGTGGGATGAATCTTTTGACAGTCGAAGCTGAAAATGATTTAATTCCATGAAAGATTCCTAAACTTTAAATTTGTTATTTGTTGAAACGTTAGTGGCAAATATGAACGAAAGCTCTAAAATGTGTTATCAGGGAAAATATTCCTATACATCACTTGTGGCATTTTCAACTTTACTTTGTCATAATCTATGGTTTATTTTTTAGAATTATGTCAAAACTACCATAGATCTAAAAAAAGTAATATCATGAGTGAAGAAGAAGTATAAGAACAAAGAACGGAGATAAATTATAAACATAGTATTAAACCAACATTATCATAATTGTCACAATTGCTATTTTTTAGAACCGCATTTTTTATTGCATAATAGTGGATGAAGATATACTCAAATAATGTGAAGCGTGCTCTATTATGCAGGTATGCGACTTGTGTGCTAATTTCATGACACAGAAAGGTGTATTACGTTCGGTCATTTAATGACATTTTCAAGAGGACTAACATTACAAAAACAAATGAGAAATGAGAAGAATATAAATATATTATATAGATGTTGAAATACAGTGTTTTTAATTAACCTTATTTTTCATTTTCCTTCTGAAAATTTGCACATTATTTACTCGTATGAGCATTACATGTTCGTTGCACAATTTACTATTACAACACTTCCAAGTATGAAGAAAACTTATAAGATAATAGAATGTAAAAAAGTAAAAAAAAAGATGTCTGAACTTTATTAATTCACGTTGTACATGTTTATGAACCAGTTGTTAACTCCCCGAATTTTTAATAGCCTGTTTGGCTAGATGTCCGATGATTTACAACAGTTGTGTTATATTTAATCCACCGTGCATCATTTTTGTCGTACTAAAAATAACATTTTATATACTTCCACGCGTACGAACTCGTCTTCCAGATGGCGAAACCAACAAATGTACGCCACGAAATGTTCAAAACTAAAGTTGTTTATACCTATGCCGTCAACACTAGATAAACTACTTTTGTTTTGCACGATTTACTAAACCGTAATGATTTTTTTATCAAATCGTCAATGATTAAAAGGCATTTTCGTCGCCCACACGTCAAGCTTTTAACAGCGTTGATCTGATTTGATAGCGCGGAATGTCAATTTGTAGTTACAGAACTATCTGTCCATCAAAATTGTTGTGGTGCCCAACGTTCTCGAGAATCGGAGCCTTTTACTTGATATGGAATGTTGCTTCGTGAAACACTTAACAACACGACGAAGAATTGGGGTGCTTTAACTTATTAGGGAGTTAATTTCGAATTACAAATTCTGGCCCAACCTAAGTCTACCTAGTTATGCTCAAGACTGAATATATTTTTCCAAAAACCAAAACAAGTTTACAAAATTCCGACTGTATACAATTCTACACATGGGGATGGGGAGATGAACTACCATTCGTGTGCATCTGGCATCGATACATTAACTTGAAGAGTTTTATCTTGTGTACAAAAAATCACTATGG
>WSZQ02019975.1:13547-86763 GCA_019419845.2 Weissflogia rhopalogaster | reverse complement strand
GAGCAGTTACTTAAAATATACATCTGAAACTACCTAGCAAGTTTTCTTTGTTGTTCATTTATATTGACACCCAAAATGTACAAAATGAAGCAGCATATCATAATGAAAATTCAGTGCTGTCGCACTAACGCTTGGTGATAAGAAAATCATTACTATAGTGCGATTGTGATTTCCCGAACAATACGCAACTAGCTTCAATGTATTAACATATAAGTCCTGCACAACCTACGTGGGTACACACCGCACACTTGCCAATTTGCTCGCTCAGTATTCAACTACATTCCACATAAAAACATGGATAATTGCAACAGATTCAACTTAGTTGTTGTTCACGAAAAATTCAGCGCATCCTTGCTAGAAGATGACGATGTGTACATTAAGGAATACCTCGAGAGTTATGAAGAACTTAATAAGTAAGTTGTTATATATGTTTCTTGATATTTTAAACTTTATTACCACTTACAGGTTTTTTGACTCTATGGGAACAATGTTTGGTTTTGTAACAAAAGAACTGAACTCAAAAATGAACATCATTCGTGGATATTACAAAGAAAACGAAGAAGGTTTCAAGAGTGTGAAGGCGATGATTGCTTTCGAAAGTGATAAACTGAATAAATCTGGATATATCTCAGGATGCCGAACTTTACTTCAACTTCATAGAGCTTTAGGTAAGCTTTATTATATTTACATTTACGCCAGGTATTGTCTAATATAATTTGTTAGATTTTATTAGGTTATTTCTAAAGTCAGTTGGGGAGTTGCAAAATGAGGATAATGTCGGTCATTGCTGTCGAGCAGCGTATGATCAAACCCTGGGCAATTATCACTCATTTTTCATTGCAAAAGGTGCCAGACTTGCAATGTATACCTTACCAAATAAAGCAAATCTTCTAAAGAGGGTAAATAATTGCATAAAACCATAAACAGCTGAAACTCATAAAACATTATTTTTTATAGGTTTGTGGTGATGACGAAGAATTTCAAAGAACTTCACTCGATGCATTACCAAAAACATTAGAAATAACTGCCACTGTGTTTGATAGAGTACAGGATTTATATATTAAACATGATCTACACAAGTTGCCTTAACAAGTTCCTTCATGTTCTGGTCACTTCACGATATTGTTTATAAATGGTGCTGTTGTTCACATAATGCTTTTGTGTGATTTTAATTTACAATTTTAGCAGAAAAAAAACGTTATTATATTGAATAGCTTTATCACTATTTGGATGTAAAACAGAAAATTGAGTATATGAAAACATTTTAAAATATACTTTTAGTTTATTCTATGCTTAAACATTAAACGAGTGATATTCATTTTCGGAATTTAAATTTATTTGTTGCTTTCTTCGCAGGTTGAGTTTCAACAACAGGTTGCACTTGTTCTTCATTCAAAATGGAAAACAAGGCTTTGGCATCGTTTGCATTGCCTAACAGTTTGTACAATTCGTCGTACGTCATTGTACACAATTGGATCAAATTCTTGCAATTCCTCAATACCAAATCGATATTTTTACTACTGATACCTGGCAATTTCTGTACGAAATCATACACCGCGACGTTATATTTTGTCTCCACAAGGTCTAAATCAACTTCAGCACCGATTGTTGATGCGTATTGGATGTTAGGTTGCTCCTTGCCATCTTTCAGCTCTTCGAAGAGTTGCGCCGAGGCGTAAGGCGATGGACTCCAGATTAGTTTCAACCGTGGAAAATGCATTGTCAAAAGGAGAAGTTTTTGTTGGATTTCAAAATTATTGCCGTCAGTGGATAGCATGTAATTACTCTGAAATAGGCATTGATGTGAAGTTTAATACCTAACATTTAGTACCAATATCAATCTGTCCAATGAATAAGCAAAACAAAATTTACCTGCCAACCAAATGGACGATTATGATCAAACTCAATAAGTAGCATTGGCTTTGCATAACATCGTCCCATTTGTGTACATTGTTGATAGAGTCTCCCCGAATTCAGTGAGCCAACCAGATCTGAAAGACTCTTTCGTTCGATGCAAATATCTCGCGTAATAATGTAGTCGCCGACTGTAATTGTCAGTGGTTCAATTTCCACACCGCGTTTATGAATCAACGCCGGCAAGTCGCTACGGAATTCACGACTATCGACAATTACGAAATTTCTTTCTTGTACTTCCGGCTGCATGCCTCCTGCTTTACGAGTATTAGCCTCAGGGCTTTTAAATTCACGTTGTAAAGCTAAACATTCTTCAGTTTTTCCGTCTTGATCTTCAGGCACAACCATAGTCTATTAAGAAAAATATATACCATCACGAACGTCATGCGTGCAAACTTCAAAAAGTACTTACAGATTTAGTATGAATTAAAAATTCAAATGCCTCTTTTTCCCGACGAAGCGAAGTCAAATAACTTTGTTCTTCAACCGTTTCCGTGTGAATCAAAAAGAATACTTTCAGTTTTTGATCCCTTTCACGCCGTGCTTCATAAATTTCAATTTGTCTGACTGCAGTCATGTTACTATGATACATAATAATAAAATTTGGTGAGATTTCCTGCAGCGTTTGCTGCAGTGAAAGGAAATTATCACCATGTTTAAATGTATGAATTAAAACAGTTGGTTGATCGATTTTCTGGAGTATTTGAGTTAGATTCATATTCTCCATCTAAAATTAGATCAAGTTTAAGGTTTCAAACGTTGCAACCTTATTTATTAATCAAACAATGAACAAACCTCTGGGCATGCCTCAAAAACAACTTGTGACGGCCGCATAGTGTCCTCTTTATCACCACCATCCCCAAAACTCTCATCTAATAAAACAGTTTGAGACATTTTCAACATATACGAGTCCTTCATATGCTCCAACTCGTCTAATTCTGTTATATATTTCGAATACTCATCACTAACTTCTTTAATTTTAGCTTTTTTCGTAGGAACACTTTTTCCAGTTTTGCTTTTATCATCAGCTAGCGTTTGTTCCAACTGATGCTGCGTGAAACTTTCCTGCAACTCTTTACAGTTGTTTGTCTGGAACTTTTTATTGATTGTTTTGAAGTTTACGCCTTTCGAGAGAGCCATTAGGAAAAGATAATGATTAGGACCATGTCTAAGGAACTGAAAAAATGTTGTCATAATTTAGTGACAATAACATAAGAATAACTTAAATGATGACTACCTGATTAAGTTGGAAACACGTCTTGCTATCTTGACATAAAATAAGAACTTTCGCATCCGTTTTGGGCAGTTCCTGCGCTTGAATCTCCGCAGGTATTTCTACTTTGAGGATCTCCGATAAAGTCGACCATTTCGTGCAGAATTCCGGATTCAGTTCCTTTTCTTTGCCAAAGATTAATGTATTTGCTTGTGTGAATAACAATTCAGCAGGTTGCAAAAGCACCCAGTGACTTCTAGTGGCATATTCCTTGGTACGGTAATGCATTAATGTTGCATAAAACGTGATAACATCATTATAAAACAATACTCTACAAAATAGAAACTCTTATTTTACATAATCTTGTATATTAACCCGTTGACATTTTTTGTTCAAACTTTTCGCCACAATTCAGATTCGGTGTGATAAGCGAAAACATTTCAGGTTTTTAAAAAGAAAGAAAAAAGAACTTACAATAATAAATGGCGAAGTGTTTTCAATTCTGAAATAAGCTGTTTGCTTTTATTACTCAATTGATGCCAAATACAATCGAGTTGCAGCTGTAATACTTTATGGAACTTTTTAGTCAGGCAATTCTCCACAGTAATCTCAGTCATCTCCAAAGATTTATTAATCTTCTTCAATTCCTTCACAGTGAGATTCATGAGATCCAAAATACACGTCTGCAATTTGCGTATTTTTTCCGAAATCGGTATGTGTAACTCAACAACCTGTGGTTCACGTTTTTTGAGAGATTGTATAACTAACGAATGGAAGCGTGGCCAAATAAATAATTCCTTCACGAAAAGTGCACGCATAACGCGCTCAACTTGATTAAAACCCACCGTAAAACTTTGTGCAGAATTTGTAAATGCTTTGATGAAACCGGTCTAAAATTCATATTCATAGTAATTTTTACTTCATCAACTTAACATAAAACATACCTTATTTGACTGTCTATAAAGACGTAATATAAAGGCTTCTTGACAACTCTCCAACACACTATGTGCTTGCAACACAATAAATCCTGTGATTTTCTCAATCGGTATGCGTTTCTTTAACATATCAAGAACTAGAATTCTTGTTGTAACAAAATGTACGCCTCCTGATAAGTATACGTCTTCTCTACAATAATATCAAGTTACTAAACTATACATTTGCTTCTCTAAGAATAAATTTACCTTTCCGCGGTGTTTGTAGTGTAAGTTGTTGCATGCACATTACTATCCTCAAGCTTTTCTAAAAAGTATTTTTCTTCAAATTCGGATGCATTTAGAATAATTACAAGATTGCCAGGATCTGCATACACTTTAAAAATGTTTAATAATACATGATCCATGCTTAAACCTCTGGAAATTGCAAAGAAGTAGAAGAAAACACTTAAAATGTTGTTTTAAAACATACTTCGCAGCAATAACCAATGCATCTTGATGAATAATATCCATAAATAATTGAGTTTCATATTCCATCATTGGGTAGAGATTTTTGTCGAAGAGAGGATGTTCGGTCTCATCATTTTCGGCCATTTTTGCTTTAAAAAATGAAAATAACTTAAGTTTCAAGTTGTGAGAATAATCCAAACAGTTATATCTTTAAAATTAGAAAGTTTGAGGTTATCCAAACCTTTTTAACTACAAACCGAATGTTTTCGAAACTTTTCAAGGGTATATAAAACCCTTTTAAAACAAAATATAAACTTATCTATAGGAGTTAAATATGTTTATTTCATCTTAAGTGTACATTTCTATATATTGTGAACTTAATTTCTACGTTTTAAGGATTATTTGAAGATGAAAATTAAAGTTGTCTGAATGATTTTACGGATGAGTAGTAGAAATGATTTGACAGTTGGCCATCTGTGTGCGTTATGCGCGCCGTGTGTAAATTTGTTGCGTTCTGTATGAGTTTGTATGCGATTGTCACTTGTTACGGTGTCTCACCTTTGACGTTTCGACGAATTTCAGTGAGTGAAACTGCGTGCAACATTTGCATACTATTGCCTTTGTTTTGCATCTTGTTTGTGTTTATCGCTGCTGGATCGTCCTCTCTAGGATGCAGTAGTTCCTAGTTCATCGAAGCACAAACAATTGATCAATAGCTACGTTTTTTGTGGTGCTACTCACTTGGTTGACAATAAAACGCACGAAATATGACAATGGGCGATGAGACGCCAGTCACAACGCTAATATTGCCTGTTTTAATACGCCCTATACTGTCTCAGGTGAGTTTATAAACTTTATACCACTGTGGAAAAACTGTTGACTTCCCTTGAGAAGCTGCACATGATTCAAGCGTTTCTACAATAAATCCTTGCTTTTAGTTGGAGCGTCGAGATGTAACAGCTTCGCAAACGTTAAGAGCAGCGCTTTCCAAGGCGGAATCCACATATCCAGGACTTACTTATGATCTGGTGGTTGGCATTCTTCGTCGTGGAGATCTCAATGTGAACATGAACGAGAGTATTTTGAGGCTTCAGGGTGCCCTTACAGATGCTGATGGTAATTATTTTTCTTCTTATTTTACAATTTTCCTCTCTCGTGCATGATTATCAATTGCTATTCTCCCCAATTTCCTTCCAGTGGTGGAACATAGACTTAATCGGTCTGAAGATGCATTCCAAGAGTTGAACAGAAAGTCAGCAACACTCAAGAAGATATTAAGTAGGATACCTGACGAAATAACTGATCGTAAAACATTCCTAGAAATTATTAAGTAAGTTTATCAATTGTTTTGGCGTCACGACATACAATTTTACATAATTACTAATGTTTGCAACATTTTTAGAGAAATTGCAAGTGCCATTAAAAAGTTGCTGGATGCTGTAAATGAAGTGAATGGATTTATTCCAGGTTCTAATGGAAAACAAGCTTTGGATCAAAGAAAGCGTGACTTTGTCAAGTATTCGAAACGATTCAGTAATACTTTGAAAGAGTATTTCAAAGAAGGACAGTTAGTATTCCTCTATATCTATCTTACAAACCCTCTTTTAACTTGTTTAAATGTAATTTTCTTTATTTTAGGGCCAATGCAGTATTCGTGAGTGCATTATATTTGATACATCAAACAAATATGATCATTTCGACGGTGAAGAGCAAGTGTGAATGATTGCAGCCGGCCTGCAATTTTGGTAATAATATAGAAAATAAATTGCAATGAAAAGTATTTTATCGAGAGTGCTGCACTGCGCTACAAGTCTGTGCATTTAACAAGATATATATTTAATTTTACCGATAGTTGATAGTTCTGTAACGTTAAGATTCATTTCGTTGCAGGAAAATGTATGTGTTGTTAAAATGATTTTTTGTTCGATGCATTTTCGTTCCTGTGACAATCACTAAAATATTTATGCATTAACGTTTCGGGGATATTGGTTTATTTTGTTTATATTAATTTAAAGTGTCGTTTGTGTTATTTTAAAGATATGTTTGTTGTCTGTATTCCAAACGTGTTGATAAATTTTGAGAGAACTTATGAATTTCTGAGTGCATATTAAATACATTATATTCCTATACATATAGTTCCATTTCATATACCTAGTGAAGTGACGGGGTCGCTGTAGGGGAAGCTATCTTGCCAAATCAGTCCTGAGGTCTGGTTTTTAGTGACGCAGTGCACAGTGTAGTGCTTAAGTTCTGGAGGGTTATGCCTGAAACTAAATTCCGGACTTTTTGAGTTGGCCGTACGATGGGATTACAAAAAAATTTAAATTGCATTTCAGAACTTTTAAATATGGAGATGAAGGGGCGTAACTACCACTTGAGTGTTTTTGAGTATGTTTTGATGCACGAACTTGTGAAAGTCCCCTCCTGGATTCTAGAAATGTTGAAGATTATTCATTTTTATTTATGAAAAATCATCAAAGTTAAACGTGATTGCGACATATTGAGAGCACGCGTGTATTTCATCAAGTGACGATGCTTGTTGTTCAGATCACCAACCCGACGGACAATGTGATTCTCTGAGATTTAGACTGCCGCGTGCATGCAACGCGTGAACGCCGCACGAAAATCCCGCGAATCACGGGTGCATCCGGCGATTTTCCGGACACGAGTTTCCCTCGCACATGTCGGCTGAAACATCGCGAGAAATCGCTCGCGTTGCTCGGTTTGTCGCTTCTTCACCCCATACAAACCAGGACTGTAATTAAAGAATGCCAACTTTTTTCTCAAACGCACCTGTATCTGATAACAATTACATAAAAGATAACTTTAGATAATGTCAACTTTAAAGAAACAACAAAATTACTTGCCTCTGCATTTAATCATAAATATTAGCAATATTATAGTAAACGCACTAAGAAATGCATTAATTGAGAGAAAATTTTCCGTTACCACCCCTGTCTAGTAGACTCAGGACATGTGTATATGTCGCCGTGCGTCTGAGCAACTCGCATTCGTCACGTTGAAAAATCACGTGAATGTAATCCAGCCTTGCTCTCGCATCATTGCAGATCTCGCGCGGGACGCGTGTCCGTGGGTAGTCGCATCCGTATTCCCACAGGCAACCGTTGGCTAGCCAATGCTTAGGCATCACTCATCAATTGCACTCGGCTAGATGAGCACCTTGTTATTTTCCACTTAAACATTTTCCACCTCTAACAACTTCTCTGTAATTATAATTATTTAAAATCTATATGGGATTGAAAATTGTTAAATGTCTATGGTGTCTTCATATTAGTGTGATACTTCGGAAACTTCATCGTCAAAGTGGTTTGAAGAAGATTTACTACTTACAAGCGTCATCAAGTAAGTTATATTCAGTTTCTTGCATACATTTAAAAATAGTTTTTTATTTATGCCGATTTGCGGTAAATGCGGAGGCCAATAATTTTATGGGTGTCAATGCGCATTTATACCTCTAGTAATAGTTTGTGAAAATTTTAATTAAATGACTTAAGGCTTACAATTAGGCTGTGGTTTGAAGTGTTTTTAAAAGCTCCTTCAATTCAGACTGATATGCAACAGTCGCACTAATAATTTGCCTCTTAAAAATAACATTTCGTTCCTTCGACGGATAAATGTTCATAAAGGAATTGCGAAGTTCATTTGCCTTTCTTAAACTAACAAGGCGAGTGTCTCAATTGTCCAACCTAGAATTGGTTTTATTTGTGCAAATATGGATGATAGTCAGCATAAACATTTATAAGACCAATTGATTCTTTATCTTGCACATTTTATTAACGACGCATTCTTGATGAACGTGTCTTTTCAAATGATCGGCTCCAAAGCCATCGCATCTCATTCAAGTGCTGAATAACATGTACCCCATTAGGCGAGTTAAAAGCACACATGTTCGGAAGTCGTATTAACTATAACAAAACAGTAAATGAAACAATGTTATCCATTTTTGCATATAAATTACCAATTCACAAATATATCCGATAAAATCATATTATTGCTTCTTTCACAGTTTTCATTTTCATTTGAAGATGCCCTTAATTTTAAGCTGCTATTTTTAAACATGTCAGGCATGTATAAGTTCATGGATATCATACTCGCGTGTTTTTGACATTTAAAAGACGCATTTATTATTGTATTATGAGATACAAAGCTATCGCTCTGTGCAAGAATGTTACGCAATATTTCAATTGGTCTACATTTATTGACAACCAATTAAAAAAGTTAGATGTATATTTTATTTGGATCATCTTGATTGCATAATTATACTAAATTACATTGAATATAAGCAACCTAAACAATCCGTCACGTTTTCAAATGCGTACGTCGTTCATGCCATAACACTCGAAAACTTTTGCTCTAAATATATTCAAAACGAAAATTAACGAAATGATTTATCAAATTGCGCACGTTTTGCATAATCTCATGTGATAATAATAGGGGTGGATGCGGCGCATGCATGAATGTATTCGTGTTGGTCTCGTGGCCAGCCGCGTGATCCATTGTAGCACGCACACAATATGTAAATCATTAATTCCAAGGGGCGCCTTTCACAATACACCCTATTACAACAGTTATGATGACGTCCTTAAGCATTACAACTTCAGAGGATTTGAATTTCGCAGCTATATAATCCGAGCAATAATGTAGAAAATTTCAGATTCCGTAGATCTGATCTGATTACGATCCTCCCCATTACTCTTCACATCGTCTAAAAAATACACCACATTTATAACCAATCATATTCTTTTACCACGTGCATGGTTCCCTATGCTCACGTGTTGTATCTGCGGCGAATAAATACACTCATGTAAGCTAATTTTAGTCCAATTCGTAGGTGGAATCGTCCATGCCGGTGAGCAGTGGTAATAGCAGTAACAACATGGCGTGGATGTCATCCAATCCGCAGATCCACAACACGTTCGCGTTGTTGGGAAAGAGGCAAGGCGATACGTTCAATGTCAGCGACGACTGTCTAAGTAAGACTTTCTCCAACTAAACCTGACATACCCTAATCTATCCCCAACTTTCAGGTATTCTTGAAGAGATCCTTCGAAAATTGGCAATGGAAGATCAAACCTTACGCACCTTCCGGCGTGCCATCGGCTTTGGTCAGAATATATCCAAAGACTTGATTCCGCTTCTCATATATGTTAAAGATGATACGAAGATCTGCGACGCCTCCAAAATCATCGATACCACTATCAAGATCTTGGTTAATTTGACCATTCCTGTAG
Source organism: Weissflogia rhopalogaster (assembly GCA_019419845.2). NCBI lineage: Eukaryota > Metazoa > Arthropoda > Insecta > Coleoptera > Staphylinidae > Weissflogia > Weissflogia rhopalogaster. Next base: position 77,002 of record WSZQ02019975.1, on the reverse strand, counting down.
AGTGCCTGCTGTCCATTGATGCTGTTTCACGAACGGACGTTGGGAGGCATACTATTTTTGAGCTGAACCGTCTCTTAACCACTTCTAAGGAGGCATTTACTGATAGTCGAAGCACAAAAGCTGTGGTGGACCATATTAAACATGTGGTTGAGAAAGACGTTATTTTGGATGTTCAGCAATGTGACAGTATTAATAATTGCTTATCACTTTTGAGGAATATATTGCATATTCCTGAAGATAGGGCTACCATTTCGGATTGCCCGTTAGCTCGTAGTAGTATGCAGAATGAAATTATTTGGAATTTATTCACGCAGAGTATTGATAAGATTATCATTCATTTGATGTCTTGTCCCCAAAAAGTAAGTCTATATCTATATTTTAAAAAATCAACATTTTAAGCCTACAAACTTTATCAATCTTATCGGTATCAGGCATCACTGATTTGCATTATTAGACCTAGACAATGACAGGAGCCGGCAGTCTTTAAGTTGCTTTTTGCTATTTAATATATATAGAAGAAAATGATATTTATGTGTAATGTTAGCAATTCATTAAATACTTAAAATAATATTACTAACTGCCGACTCCTATCAAAAACGATAGACATAATCCTGACCTGATCCCTACTCAATATCATATTTTCTACCTAAACCTATTTTGATCCTTCTCAGATGTATTGGGGAGTGACCATGGTTCAACTTATTGCCTTAATGTACAAGGATCAACATGTCGGAACCCTCCAGAAATTGCTCAACCTCTGGCTCGAGACCTCCCTAAGCGAAAGTAGTGAAGATAACGAGAGTAATACCTCTCCCCCGGACCAAGGAAGTGGTGATTCCTCTCCAATCATTACTTCAGATCCTACATCAGATTCTAGTGACAACGGCAGTGGTAAATGCAATGATCGTACTTATGAACCAGCTAATATACCCAACAACGATACGATCCGTTCTAAAAACAATCCGATGGATGTCGTCCGTGCTGCACATAATCGGAGCAAAACACTGGCCGGCCTCAAACGAGTGAAATCAACCGAAACTGAGAACAGCAGCAGTAGTGGAGTATCATCGATGGGGCAAACAGATTCTTCCAATGCGTCCAATTCCAAAGCTCCTCCTTCTGTTCAGCAATCTCCACCAACGACCCTCCAGCCCAACACCAACAATCTATCCGTAAATAATGATCCGCAGAATCCTAAGATCGCTGGCCCATCCTCACAGAGTGAAGTTTCCGATTGCGGATATGTCACTCAAGTGGAGAACCAAGAGTCCATTTCGACGTCAAGTAATGATGATGACCAACCACATCAGAAACCTGTTCACCAGAAACCTCACACTTTTCAAAAAACTAGGTACAACAATCAAAAGAATCGTGCTGCACTTGCCTTAGAGAAAAAGGAACTGCGACGCAAGAAGCTTGTCAAGAGAAGCAAGACTAACATGTAAACTATTCCACTATTTCCTACATTTTAATCTAATTGTATAATTTGTAGCATTAACATGAAAGGTTTGATGCATCATCAGCCAACCGATGAAGATATATCAAATATTTTGAAAGAATTCACGGTTGATTTCCTTCTAAAAGGATACGGATCACTAGTTCATGATCTACATACCCAGTTACTGAGTAATGTGCAGATGCCAATTGATACTTCACACTTTTTCTGGCTAATAACTTACTTTCTGAAGTTTGCTACACAGTTGGAATTGGATTTGGAACATGTTTCACCGGTGCTTTCATTCGAAATCATCTCGTATATTATCTTTCAAGGTGTGTGGATTTACGAAGAGTTAGAAATAAGTTGCCTGCTTCCACAGTGTGATCTCAAGCCTTGTCTGCGCCGTCTTCATTTAGTAAGTAAAGATGATTTATCTAATTTATTGTTACCGACTGTTAGATTATGGAAAGTCCCGATCTAATTTGTTCCGAAGGTTTTCTAAAATGACCCGGTTAGGTATCGCTGCCGATACTTTTTTCATACCCCTATACCACGTCACAATGTATAGCCTTACAAATTACCCAAAAATAATCTGTATTTTTATGAAACATTTCAATCTTATAGGTTGTCACTGCTATTCGTGAGTTCCTACAAGCGATAGAAACCTACCACAAGTTGACGCATTTAACGGAGGAGGATCGTGTGACTTTGTCACGCCTCGAGGAACAAATTATACAAACCCAGGATCTTAAGCGTCTCTTCCTACTGCTCTTGCGACAATATAATCCAACATTGCAGAGCAGACAATATTTGCAGGACCTGATCGTGACAAATCATACTTACCTGCTATTCCTTGATAACACGAGCAAGGGAGATGAACATTCTAACAACATCATGGAGCATCTCAAACAGTAAGTTTTTCAATCTCCACTTATATGAATAGAAGTGGAGTGTATCCGATGTATGCAACAGATCCTACCATGTACATTCATACTCCACAACTTTTCCCATTCCAATAATTCCTACGTGGAAAAACAACCGGCGATCCAGGAATAAATGGGCATGTCCACTCAGGTAAAGTCTCCATCAGTGACTTCTAAAGTAGCGTAGCCGGGAATGTTGTAGACTTGTTGCTTTTTGGGTAGGTTTATATATCGCATCTTCTTCGAATATTTTCAGGTCCGTCCCAATAGCTTTGCGGGGCTATGTGCAATCGGCAATCGCGCCGTGCACGCTTGCGAATGCGAATAATGCGTTCTGGCTTTAACGTTTCAGGTTCGCGACCGTTGAGATCATGCGTCAGTATGGTTTACTCCTCGAATACTTCAAGGAGAACGGTGAGTTCGTCAATAACTGCGTCTTCACGATGATGCATCACATCGGCGGCGATCTAGAGCACATCTCCACACTCTTTCAGCCGAGCATACTGAAAACGTTCTCGAAGATCTGGGAGACGGACTACGAAATTTGCGATGTATTTGCTTTCAGTGGTGTTCTCTCCGCTTCAACTCTCAATGCCTTTCTAGGACTGGTGCGACCTGATTGAGTATGTTATTCATAAGTTTATCAACACCCCACGTACTAACCATTGCCCGACAATTTCATCGTCACCGCTGGTAGTCGAAGACACGATCACCGATGTTGGGTCGAATGGGGAAGGCACAACTCATTGCAAGCAAGACAAGAAGTAAAATTAAGTAAAGAAAATATCTGAAATGTATTAATGTTATTGCTTGAAGATGGACGGCCATAGAAAAGGATGATGGGGAAATTACTGAAGGTACAAAACGTCGGGAATCCCTTGCGTCCGTAGTTCGTCATAGTTTTGAATGCATGGGCAACAAGAAGAAAACCCATCAAGTTATCATTAAAGAGCTTCTCGAACAGAATATCATTACACCAGAACAGTATAACGAATACATGACACATCCCCATGAAAACTTCCACTCGGACTGTGTATCCACCCAGGAAGATGGCGATGTTCACATAATTCGGGAATATCTTTACAGGGAGAACCAAGGCACACAAGTCTTATTATGGTTGCAACACATTGCTATTGAGGCGTGTTTTGTCAAACTCATTCTTGCCAATGAAGATGTCAAAACAAATTTCATTTCAGAACCTTCCGTTTACTATTATGCCTGTAAGTATCATGTAGGATGCACTTGAACTAAAAGTGCACCATAACAAATTATATAATGAAGTATTTTTTAGTACTACATTTACCTATACCAGTAATACCTTGGACCTTCGACCAGAGTAATAATCTCAAACAACCGCCCTTCATAAGATTACTACATAAACTAGGTTTCTACTTGCCAGTAGACACTGGGAAAATATTTGTTCGCATACCAGATTTTTGGACACCGGATTATCTCTTTACCATTGCTCTGCAACTCGGTCCCATTGATACAAGCAAACTAAAGTTCGATGTAAGTTTATTAGACGGACAAAAGAAAAATGAATCAAAAATTGACACAAACGATACCACCGTTAACGGTGGTGATACTAGAAAATTTTCTGTCTCAGAATTAAAACAAACGCCGTCTATGGTTCGTTATTCTCCATTGTAAGTATTAGAGGATTCTTGGTTTTATTTGGAAATGTTATATTTATATATTTTTAGACCTAACAGTACTGAATGGGTCCAGCAAATATTACACACGAAAGTATCACCAACGATGGATTCGTTGCTACAAATTCCAAGGTAAACTATTCAACTTTTGAGGTGATAACTTCTTTACGGAGGGCAAACCGTTTCTCAGAGTAACGGTCACAGCGCCAATCTGTCTCTCTCTACAAACTGATTAATAACCCGTAAAATGTTATAGTTAAACTTCACAGACTCCTCATCTGTGTATACATTTTACATAGGTGCTAATTGATTTAAGAATACTAGGTTCTAAGAAATCCTAAAATGAACATGTGAATTAATTGTATTTCATATTACACTATATAGAAAACGTAGAGATCTAAAAACTAAAATACATGAATGAAACAAGCAATTAATATTCATTGAATCTCGATATAAAATAATTTCGATTCATACTAAAATATTCCTCAGTAACATCTATTTATTATTTTTAGCGATATACCCATGGCATTGCCAGAGATTGAAGCATGTGGCTCAAGCTCGAAAACCGATCGAAACATCATCGACATGGATATACCACTATGCGATGATGAGAACGTCGATGTCGATTACATCGAACAGCATAGTACTTGCGAAACAGCCTCAGTCACTTCCGATCTAACGCGAATGTGTGTCAGCGATGAAGAAGAGAAAGGCTTCCTACAAGATTCCAAAAACATCTGAAATGTTGTTCGCACTTGCTGACTGTATGAAAAACTATATTTGTATGTTTGTTATACTTTTGCTACAGTTGATCAATGATATTTTAGTTTGGGAACGTGTGGGGCGCCAACTCAAAGCAAAAGTATTTAGGTGTAAAACAGTTTATTTCAATTTAAATGTGATTCATTAGAATAAATACAACTAAGCAAAGCCACTTATAATTGGACATCACAATTTACGACATTTAGATTATACGCTCCGTGGTTCTTAGACTTGAATTATCTACGTAGCTGGCTGCATATCCTTTAAAAACATTGAATGCTTCTCTAGCATATCAACAATGTCATCCTTCTTGTTGAATTCTTTATCATATTCGGGCCCGACAGCCCATAGAGAGTCCAAATCATAGTAAGTTCTTGCATCAGGTGAGAAAATATGCAATGCAATATTACCCAGGTCCAAAGCCATCCATTCTTGTGAGTTTTCACCTTCTACCTTTGGAATGAGATCAGTCTTATGTTTCTTATGTTTGAAGATTCGTCTTACAAACTGGGCGATAGCTTGCATGTGTCTTTTTGATTTACCAGTCACCACAACAATATAATCAACATAATTATGATCTGGTGGTACATGAGCCACGAATATATCAACAGCATTTTCACGTTTTAAAAGATCTACAAGGTCTTCAATATCAAAGACACCGGTTAAACCACCTAAAAGGAAAGGCATTATTTAAAGTTTTCTCTAACACATAATCTTACGTTGAAGATTAATCCCTTTGAATGTATCATCAGCGGGATCTTCATGTTCTTCGAGTAATTCATCCGAATATTTTAACTTCTCACGTTCCTCATAAACATCCAAAATCATCTCGGAATCCTCCTCCCTAAATGGCTTATATTTAGTGCCCGCAACGCCTAGTTGAAGGTTAGTTTTATCTTTTGCTGATTTACAGTAATTATTACAATGTACTTGTTGAATTACAGCACAGTATATGGATTTGTGTACAGTTTTTGGTGATAAAATACCTCTACAATAATATAAACTTTTTAAAGTGTTCATTTTTGTTCTATTATAGCCCCCAGCGCAACTAAACAACAAAATGGTATAGGCAAACAACTAAACGCCCAGGCCGATTAGTAAAAATAAGGCTACAAGACAGGTGTTAAACTCCGATGTACTTTTTTCTCGGGGCCCTGAGACGGAGTATCAATTACAGCAGATATTTTCTGGGGACTTGTTAATTAGTAATAAGTTAAGAGATATAATGTTTATTAAAACAGGTTGTGGGAAAACAGGTTGTGAAGGTGAGTGGGATAGAGTATTTCCGGATTCTCTCAAATCATGGGTAATAGAAGGGAATAAATGTTCACAACAGCGCTATCTGTGTTTCAATGTAATCTTAAATTTGGCATTTGTCAAGGCGATTTGTCATAATCGTCAGAAATGTGTAGCATTCCATGCTTCTTGTACATTGAATTAATTCCATCCTCTATATGCAAATTCAATCAGAGACACGAAGATTTACACTTCGAACCATTTGAATGTAAATCGTGAGTGAACCAACTAAAACATGAAATGAAGTAGGCAACCATTTGTTCACAACAAACTAAGGTTATACGCACATGTTATTTGAATTGTTTACTCCATACCGAAGTTTTCGACACGTATCAACAAAAATTTAAATATAATAATTAAATGAAGATGCAGAATGTATCAGGGTTCTTTGATCTCTGTGTGAATGATAGTGCAATTGTTGGTAACTACGAGGCAGCAATTAAAGCTCTGTATAACCGTAAGTTAACCTATAATTTTATTTATATATACAAACTTTATCACAATTTTCTAAAATTGTAGATGGTTATAGAACTATCGCTATTAACTACATTCTTGACGAGAAAGAACAAGAAACGAATAATGTACCAAGTAAGAAGAAGCGTAAAGGTGAAGCAGCGAAACAAGAAGAGAAATCAATCTTTCCAAAACTTTTACCAATTAAACCTGTGAAGGTACTAACTGCAAAATTACATTTATTCTCTTATATTATATTTGTTTCTATATTTAGGGATGTGAAGCAATGACAGTTTTGCATAGACTAACATTACATTTATCCACAAAAGATTTTTATGCCAAAGTGGTAAGTAATTAGGACAAATTTACTTAAATTTTGCTTTAACAACATTTTTTTAAGATAAAAATGCCTGAATATAAATCCTACCATATTATAGCTATCCAACCTTTAAATCTCACAATGTTGAATGTAAGTGACCATTATATGTCGTAATATTCAAGTTTAAGCCATAAATTTCTAGGTAACATGCAATGATATCGAAGCAGATATTTTATCTCTGAAAACCAGCACGAAAAACGATTTCATCGTTCTCCGAAAACATTACAATCAGTTGGTAGCTAATGGTTATCATATGGAATTACTTTATGCAGCCGCAATCGGGAATGAGTCCAGTCGACGTCTTGTTATTTCAAACGCTCATAACTTACATGTTGTGGGTAAATCACGGAAAATTATTGTATCCAGTGGGATTACGCATATTTCCCAAATACGTAGCCCTTACGACATTATAAATCTGTATCCTTTTTCTTATTTTTCTTTCGATAATTTTAAATTTATAACATTTATTAATTGCGTGTCTTGCTATTTTTTCCTTAAATAATCATAGAGGATTAATTTTTGGATTGAATCAAGCTCAGAGTAAGATGGCTGTCATGCAAAATTGTCGGAATACTTATTATCATGCAGGTAAAGTACTAATGATTATTAAGGCGAGTGCGCTTTTTACCATACGACTGTTGTAACACTAAATATATTCTAATTACTAAAATTACCGCACTGTGAGGGACAATTGGATGAAAATCACTATTGTACCCACTCTCATAATTCGGTTGGTTGCAATCATTTAAAATAACGATATGAAGTTGCGATTGAAATATCAATTGAAAATGGTAGGAATAACCGGAAGAAGTTGATTTCAAACCTGACTTTCTATGTTTTATTTTTTTATAACTGTATACGTGATTATTATAATTACAGTCGGCCGCCGCTATGGTAAGATCGCGATGCTTGCAACAAATCACTCATCGAATGCAAGTGATAATATGGAAATTGTGGTCGAAGACGACGTGGAAGTATCCGATGTAGGACATCAATTGAAGAAAATAAAAACATAATTGTTGAATCATTTACTTTGTTTATATAATATTTAACAAAGTAATTAAGTTTTTTTTTCTTCTGTATTTCATAGGAATTTCAATTTAGTTTTATTTTTAGAATCAAATTAGGCAACCCAACATACATTGTTATCAAGAATTGGAGATTTTTTTCTTTCTGTCATGATTTCTTTGAAAATATTAACATGATGTTATATAGAATGATATTTTGATTTATAACAAATATAACTGTTGTCTGTAATTTTGTAATAATGGTGGTTACTTAAAGTTATGGATGACATTCGCAGGCGTAAGTTTGAATATGGCGCCACTGTAAAGCGCAGGCGCGTGCACCGCAGCGCCCGTTGTGCGCTAATTGCGCGCCGTAAACTCGAGGCGTCGCTTCAGTCGAGCACAAGCGTAATGAGAAAATGGAGTACTCATTTATACATGCAAGTTTGTACACAAATTCTAATTAAGTGCGCGGCGGCAGCGGTGGAGTTTGTGCGCGGCGTTGGCGAGACGAGTGCGTGGTGTGTGTGAAGTTCTGTGCAATGCGTCGAGTGGCGATCGGACCGATCGCGGCGGATTAGCAGAACCAGAACCCAGTCAGCGGGCGAACGACGGTGAGCGTGAAAAAATCGGGCGAATTTGTGCGCGTGCATCGGGGGAGCGCTGCGTGTATGTACGCACGGGACAAGCGCATACACACTCACTCAGAGGCACAGCGCGAGTCGTGCACATCGGCATAGTGGAAGTGGTGTTGGTGAGGATTTAGGTGGACGGCGGCGCCGACGGTGTCCATGGTAAGTGCATCGGATGTGAATGGTAATCAAGGGGGGGCTGCTGGGTGAAGTCAAGTCAGTACGGATGAAGATCATTGTGTATGTATTTGGTGTAGGTATGTCGAGTTTGGTGTGTGTGTGTGTGTGTTATGCGGGGACGGATGGCGGCCCCGCAAGCAGCAGCAGCGCTGCGACGCGACATGCCCGTCGGCAGCGAGCGCCGAGCGCGCCGACGATTGATGTGTGTCTGTGTGTACGTCTCTTCGGCGCGCGCGGCGAGCCGGCGAATGTCGCGCCGATGATTTCGCATAAATAGCGTCCATTTTCTCTTCGGCTGGTGAGTCGCATCCGTATTTTATGCAAACTGTCGCGTAGAGCTCGCCACGATCTATCTATTTGGTAGACAGATTCGGCAATGTGTACACTAGAAAAATCAACGCAATTTGTGGTTTTGTGGATATTTTACGCCGGTAAATGTGAGTATTTCGTGTACACAAATGCACTCTGTATAAACGGCGACCATTTGTACTCGCTGTTTGATGTAGTAGGTAGGTTTTTTTTTTCATCTATAAAATTTACTTTGGAAAAATCTTCGCAAATCGCTGTTTGTGGCTTTATTTAGTTCGTCTTTTATGTTTACAAATGTGTACACACTGTATAACCTGTTTGTACTCATTGTATCAGGTATTGTACCATTATATAGTCCTTTATATATATATATAGGATTTTTTTGGTAGTTTTTCTTCTAGTGAAATGTGAGTATTGTATACACCAGTGATGAGCAACCTGCGGCTCGCGGTCTCGAATTGATCCCCTATGTGTAACTCATAAAAAAAGGATGCTCACTTCTGGTGTACAGAAATGTACTCTTTACAATCAACAATTTGTAGAATGTACTGTATCAGATTTTCTCGCAGTAATGTGTGGAACTTGAAAAATCATCTGGATATTTTTTGAAAAGACGTTCGTTCGTAAAATGCAAGTTGTTCGATATTTTTGTGATCGTAGGAAACTTACCTGCCGTTGATTTTGAAGCTCTGAATACTACTTCTATTGTAAATGAATTATTTTTATGGCTTTAGCCATTTATAAATAGGTTAAGAAGTAGCCGCTATATGATACCGATGTGTTTTACTATGTCTAGAAGTATCGATACTTTTATGAGCTGATACAAGACATAATGAAAAATAGTAGGCCTCGAAAAATTGTAGAATCTCGTATCGCGTCTCGGGAAAAGTTTGGTCTCTACTGTATAAGTAGTACTCATTCATTCCCAGGTACAAGAACAATCACCGTTAGTTGTAATTTTATTAAAAACGAGAGTATAACACAATATCAGGTAGATATTCTTTTTCTTGCAATGTGTGCTATAGACATTTTGTCACGATTTGGTAGATTATTATACGGGGTAAAACCTAAATATTGTGTGTATTCAGGTCAATATATGAGCAATAACCGTTTATAGCCACTAATATGTGACATTTTCTGATGTGATTGAATTAAAATGCTTGATTTTCTTGACATTTTCCAACAATAAAATGTAGGTGTTCTGTGAATACAGATAAACACAAACTGTATAAAAAAGCGACCATTGCAGTTCACTGTGTACATACGCATACACCCGCGTATCACCTGATTGATTGCATATTCGATTTTAATTAAGGCAATTACACCTCGATGGCGGCAGCGTAGCGCTTGTGAGTATTGTTGGAGGTTCCGATGTGTTTTTGTTGTACTGTGTCTGCATCGCGCTTTCTCAAGCAGCGTCGCGCTGTTTTGAGAGTGGCAGTGTGGAGCGATTAGCGCAGGTCGGGCAGGGAGAATCAGCGCCGCGACCAGCACAGCACCCATTTGTTCATACGTACGCCGAAGTATCGAGGTGTATCGGTGGGATTAGTCTACGGAACTGTTTGTATGTGTGCTTTTTTTCGGACAGTTGCTTACGATTTCTGCCATTCGTACGTGTGTGCATGGTAAACAATCGAAAACGTGCGGTGTGCGGCGATGTGGACTTCTATTTGTGAATTGATTGTTGCAAGCAACAATAAATTGCGAACAAATAAAAGAAAATGAGTCTAGTCCAGGGATGAGCAACCGGCGGTCCGGCGAACCCCCATTTGTTAAGTGGGTCGAGCACAAATGGGAATTCGGCGTCGCGACGAGGTGTTGACATTTTTACTGGCCCGATCATAAAAAAATCCTGATTTTGTCATATTCAGAATATCTCAATTCACAAGATTTTGTTTTACTATTTTTAACAGTTTAATTGATTTTCAAGACAATTTTAAGCATATACATATTTTTAGTCGTACAATTTGAATCCGTAATAAAGAATAGGAGGAATACCCATTTCAGATTTTAAAGTTACCCCAAGCCCACTGAGGGTAGGGTTGGGGAGCTGAATATACCAAGAACAGTTCCGCCCTTAGAATGATCTATTTTTTTTTATATTTTATTTTAAAAAGTAAAAAATGAACAAATGAACATGTTGCAAATATTTCGAAAATACCATAAATAATATATAGTTTACATAATTTTAACATGGAATTTTCTGAACATAAATTAATTTAATTATATTTCAATCATTTTAGAATTTTGTCATGGCTATTCCTCATATGTTTATGTTACAATTATTTAGTATTTCAACTGTATTATATTACGATATAAGTGTGTAAATGGCGATTTTGGGCACGCAGTCCTAATAGAGGCTTACACACGAGTATCGTTCGGTATTAAAAAATGTTAGTAGTTGTAGAAAAAGTATGGTGCACATGTCGCATGGAATGCAGTTTCCTCACTTTCCTTGTACAAAATACTATGCCGCTTACTACAAAGCACATGTTTCCACACTCCCAGCGATTTTTTACTCAATGTAAACATTTCTGTAACAGTTTTTCGTACGTATCCTTTTTCATTTCCTTACTGGTAGAAAACGTAGTTCTAGGCAAATCGGTACGGAAATATGTTCATAGCGCCACAATACTTTTGTTTTAGTTGTCATGACCTATTATTAAAATTTTTACTTTAAAAAGATGTCGAAACAAACGAAAAACATACGAAGAAATACCGAGCAAAACGTGTGTAAACGACTATTGCTACATTTGCTGTCTGCAAAACTCGTCGTTTCCACACTGGCCTTTATATACTATATTTCACTAATAGGTTTAAAAAATGTTTTCCGTTCATTTATATAGTTTTGTACATCTTTTTCATGAATTGTACTCTTGAACATTGCATACTACGGTTCTTTCGGCATTTTATACACTTTCCTGGACATGGGGAGTCCCCCTTGGAACAAAAACGGAACGTCAATAGGGTTTCCCCTTTAGGACTTTGCCGGACAGAGGGGACTTTGTCACCTTTGAGTTACTCGTAATAGAAATTCAATAATTTAATTTTGTTCGCATTTTTAACAAAAAAATAGTTGGATAAGGGGATATTGAAGTATTTTTAAGACTTGCTTATGCACACATTGGATATTATTTTAAAAAAAGTTAAAGTAACATTCTGAATATTCATTAAGGTATCGTTTCTTATCGTTGTATATTTTCGAATCGAACATGCGCCTGAATCTTCCGCGACAACGCACTTTGAATAATCGGCTTGTAAGGTAGTTGGTACAATAGTGAGATTTTTTTTCTGCGTCCGTTCTTTCACCGGTTTCGGTGTGTAAATGTTGCTTATACGTACTCCCTCGACGGTCTGCTTGCGCTCCCGTAGCCGTGTGGCGAACCGTGCGGACGCGACAGATCGCACAGTGCGCGTACGAATGGCGGTCTTTTGCCGTTTGCTGCACGGCTGCTGTGGCGGGCTTGCGCACCTCCCGTAGTACTCGTCGCGGTAAAGTTCATTGTTCGAACGTGGCGCGCGCGCGCGGAATCCGATAAGTTCGGTATAATTTCTATAGTTTCGAGCCGCACACGCGGCACAAGAAGACCAATAATTACACACCCGTTCGGCGGCCTATGTGTGTTTCGCCGTATTTTTTCCTTCTTCGTTCGTTTCTCGTTGCCTCTTCGTGCTTCGGAGTAGAGTGAGTGACGGCAATATGGATGGGTCGGGAGCAACACAAGTGGCACATTACTTTTCTTCTCATCGTCTTGTTTCGGAAGTGTGTTGTTCAACATAAGTTGATGATATATGCATATAAAGGAGACGTTGTAAAACTGTACCGGTGTCGCCTGCTATAGTGGTATGGCATGATGGGTGGGTTGATGACGAGGAACAATGCTGCCCTGTTCGGATAACTGCTGTTGGAAGGGTGGGCTAGACTTGCTTGACTATTCGGCAATCGGTAACACTGCCGCATATATGGTTGATACAGGGTGATACAACAGAGTATGTAATAAAACACCTATATTGTTTCAAGGAAGTTTATTTGACCCCAAGTACCGTATTTAGGACATTAAGTTATAGGGTACCGATTTACATAAATGTGGATTCTAGGGGTTGTCAAATTTTGCATTAGAAAGTGATAGAGAGATGACCTATGAATTCTGCTTCAAAAAGTAACGGACAAGTTTGGGGGGCTATCAAACATGAAGTGTGAAACATGAAGAGGTTGCCCAGACGAACTTAATCCACCAATGTACAATTTAAAATATTTTGTTATATCCACTTTTCATACCAATCCTTTGATAAAAATAACTTGTTTGCATCGAAAATCCATCAGATCCTGCCTGTATCCAAATTTGCGCCTCAGATATTAGATTTTAAAATTACTGACAATCAATGATCGTGGTTTAAATCACGAAAATGCTTGTCCAGATGAGTCTCCACTTTCTATATATGTCTGCTTTATGTTTATAGCCCTTTGTATTCAGCTCGTAGTCTCGTTCATGAATTACCTACACGTTGGCCATACTCCTGACATTCATAATGTGCCACCCTCTCTCGGTCTCTCATTCTCTGTTTCATTTCACCGCCCCCCGTTTAACCCCCGACCGTCCAGCAATGACACCTCCTTGTTGCGTTCCTATAGGTTTGGTTTCACACAGTCGCAGTCACTCAGTCAGCGAGCTCCACACTGCTAATCAATCTTTAATTATCAAAATCCAAGGACGCTATGCGTTCGTGCATGGGGCAAAACACTTGAATCCCCTCCGAACACCACCACTATATCCCCTATCACCACTTTTAATCGTCTTCTCTGTTCCTCTTGACTGAATTATTCCATATTTCTGTCTTTATCCCCCTTATGTTCACCGTATTTATGACATTTTCCAACGTCCAAAATTGCTCGTGCTTTCTGCCCGAATCCCCTCGCGTTTGTTTATTTTCATCTTGGTACGTGTGGATATTGGTTTGGTTGTCTCCTGCTCTTTTACGAAAGCATCCGGCAATCCCACCATCGGTTGCGTTTATCCTATGCATATAACGACGTAGCGCGGTGCTGGGTTACAAGGAGGGGTGAATGATACGTGACTGACATGGGGTGAGAGGGTGGCCTGGTCTTTCTCTAATTCGGCCTGGGCTGATTTGTGTTTGCCACTTGCTTCCTGCGTCGTGTCGGGATGCCCGCGTGGATAGGGGTGACAGAAGGCTCTCTAGTCCCTTCTCCGTTTCTTCTTCCTTCCTTCTTCCCTTCAAATTCGTATGCAACAGATCTCTCTATCTCTCTTTGGTCGCGCAGCGCACGCGTCTCCATGTCGACTTTTCCTTCACGGAAAGACGGACGGGTTGTGAGTGACGCAGCAAGCATCTATCGCGAGTCCCGTTTGCGAATACTACATTCCCCTATGCCAGCGATCTATGTTTATATGCGACTTCCTTTCATTCGTAATGTTAATCGACGGGGTCTTGTCTCACCACGGTGCGTGTGTGTGAGAGAGACCACTTTTTCGATTGTGGCGTCTTTGTGTATTTGCAGGAGGAGGGGGTGTGCGTGGTGGCGGTCCGGTCAGTCGGCGGTTGGCGTGCGCGCCTGTTATGCCGCCCACCGCCGCCGTTCACTTGCTCGCCAATTTTATCTAAAAAATCAATAATACATGCGCGCGGGGGTTGCTCGACGTGTCCCTCTCGCTGACGGTGCGCTCTGTATTTTATCTCATTCATTTCTACCTCGATTTAATCACACGGGCACGCGCGCGCCATTGCTGCTACCATCGGCGCCGCCGCCAGTATTGCCGGTGGGACGGTTAGCTGTGCATCTCCGTCGCCTTCTCCTCGCGTGGTTTGGCCAACGCGCGCGCTTTTAGGATGCACTGTTTACTTTCGGGAGCCGGGAGCAGCGGTCCCGACAAAAATGTCTTTCACGATGAAAATTTCTATATGATCCTCATTGAGAGTATGTTCTACTTCGTAACAATTGAATGCACAACTTGGATGTATATTAATCTGTGGTGATTTTTGGTCGGAGGGCGAAAAGTCGTACAGCTTTTGTAGATTATAAAAAAACATAAGCGTATAGCTTTTCCCCTTTTGACTGAGAATGCAATCAGCACGCATTTATTGCGTATTTCTGTAATCATTTGATTGCAAGCTCATTGTGATTCACAGTTACTTAATAACTTTGTTATTTTTTGCGTTTGAATATTTAAAGAATGCATAATGCAGTTTGTTTTTGTGCCCGTGCCAGGCCGGCCGCCGTGCGTGTTTGTGTATAGATGTGTGCTTGTCGGCCTGTAATTATCGATTTTCGCTAATTGTGGTGGCTCCTCTTGTGACTGTAGTTTCTCGTTTTGTTTTCGGTCCTGGCCGCGTGTGTGTATTTGCGCGTGCAGCGATGCTGTAATGCAATGAGCAGCAACGAGGCCCCGATATGTGCTGCATAAAGCGATGGAGTCATACGACCTATTCGGCGAAGATGGTGGTATGTTGGAAGGCCTGCCCGAACTGGGCAACGATAACTTTGAGTCGACGGTGACTGGAGCGCGCAATGCAAACCCATCGTTCCCGCAGCAGCAGCAACAACAGCCACAGCAACAACAACCTACCTACGCACAGGTACACGCCAGGAAAAATGTAATTTTGCTTTTTAATCTCTATTAACAGCTATTTTAAGACTTCCTAGGAGAGCGCCTCTTGCGCGTGAATCACTGAGTATTGTTAATCGCGCACCGTTCTGGTGTGTTTTGCTTCTCGTGCGATTTCCAGTTGCAGCAACAACAAGAAACTCCGCTGCAGAAGTTGGCGTCGTTCGGTGGCGGCGGCGGTGGCGCCGACTTCAATCACATGGATCCGAACGCGCAGAGCATGTACGCGCAGCAGGGCTACGGCGGAGGAGGCGGTGGTAGCGGCAGTGATCGGCCGATGGGGCCGCCGGGTGCCGGGTATCCACAGCATCAGCGCCAGATGGCTCGTCCGCCCGCCCCACAAGGGGGGGCGAGTCAGTATCCCTATCAGCCGGACAACATGTACTCCATGCCCGATCAAATGAGTAAGTTCTTTATAGTGTCAACTGGGTTTAGCGTTTAGGAAGATATATGCACTATTTGTGCATATCTCCATATCTACAGTACAGGAAGTATGGAAATAACACTTGCTGCAAAGTCACAGCAGTCTTATTTCCTAAATCCATTCTTTAAATTTAAAGGGTTAAATGTCTAAAAATGTGCCCAAATCACTAGTAAAACAGGAAATTGCATGATTACATTAAATCTATTTGCATTTCAAACAGTCATAAAGTTTATAATTCACACTGATTTCAACAAGGGTTTTCAAACTCCCTAGGTAGGCAACCACTAGTCTCAGGGGTGGTAGTCTTCAGAATTACTGTGCACGTGTATTTTGGGTGACATTACCTTTTCACGAAAAGTGTAATTAAACATCGGGGCCGCCAATAGGATAATATAAAGTTAATTTAGTTTATTTTCTTTGAAAGTAGGAATATTGTCAAGTGTGCATTCGGAAATGAAACATTTTTTATGTTTATTCAGGTATGCAAGCAGCTGCCCAAGCCGGATGGTCTACACACGGCGGCTACCCAATGCATCGGTATCAGCAAATGAATGCCTACCGACAGCAACACATGGGTTACCAGCAGGAGCAGCAGAAACAATATCCGCCTACGCAACATCCGATGATGCAGCAACCGCATCAAACGAGCTACCCTATTCAGCAGCGACACACAGCTTCACACTACCCGCAGGGCTCAACGTATCCCAATGCTGCCCAAGCGGCGGCTGCACAGGCCGCTGCCTACGGCGGCTACATGCACCAACGCATGCCACACCATCATCAGTATCCACAGACGCACCATCAAATGGACATGGGCGCCAGCCAGGCGCAACAGTACAATCATATGGGACATAGCCAAGCAATGTCGCATGCGACCCATGCAGGTGCCCCTCCCACAGGCCACATGGGTCAACCACAGCATCCGGGACACGCGGCGGCGCAAACGCACACTGGCCATGCGACCCCCCAATCACACACCGGCCACGCCGCCGCCCAATCACATGTCGGCCCTCCGACGCAACAGGGCCACGTGCCCCAATCGCATGCGCCCCCCACGCACGTACCACAATCGCACGTTGCGCCCGCACAACAACAATCGCAACAACCGACACCCCCACAGCAGAATCCGATGGTCCATCCAGGAATGGGTTACCATCAACCGACGATGGCACAGATACAGGCTGCGCGCGGCATGGATGCCCCGCCAACGGCGGCAAGTGCGCAGTTCCAGGCGAAGCATGGTCCTAACCAGCTCGGCAACGCCAGCCCACAGTATCGTGCACCCTTCCCACAACTTTCACCGCAAATGTCACCACGGCCACAGATGTCACCACGTCCGCAGGCACCGCCACAAATGTCACCGCGGCCGGTGATGTCGCCGGCGAAGCCGAACCTCTCGCCGCACCCGCAGATGCAATCAACACTCAGTCCCCGCCCGGCGACGAGTCTTACGCCGAAAGCGAACGCCTCACCTGCCCCTGTGCCCAGCTTTTCGCAGCAGAGCACGCTGCAGGCGCTCGAACAGATGGTTATGCCGCCGTCGAGCACCAATGCCAATGAGTACCCGTATCAGCGTAATGCATTGGGCCCCTCGGTGGTGCCCAATCAAATACCGGTTTCTTCACCGCATGTGCGAAACCAAATGGAGCAGTGGGGTCAACCGCAGGCACCTCTACCACCACAACCTCAAGCTGTACAGCAATCAGTGCAACGGCAGCAGCACGTGCCCAGTATGAACGGCATGAATATGATGGACCAGAATCCAATGGCGCCCAGCCAGCAGCCGATGCCACCCACTCAGCAAACGCTGCCACCCACGCCGAACATCCCCAGCAGCATACAAAATACTCAGATGAACATGTACAAGGATGATCTACGGGCAGATATGAAGTCACAGATACTACCGCCTGAATTAAGTCAACAATCTCAAGTGTCTCAGCAACAAATGCCACAACCTGTTCAGCAGCAGCAGCAGCCACAACAACCGCCTCAGCAGCAACAGCAACAAATGATGCGTAGTGAGCCTCAACAGTCCGAATTGAGCGTGCAGAGTCCCACAACTAGCATGCCCGATAAAATGCCTACCAGTACGACGACGCACGTAGACGTGCATAATTCGAATAGCATTGGTATGTCCTCATCCCATCCATCGACACCGACACCGTCGAGTACGACGGACGACCTCGCCAACAGCACCAATCAGGACTCTCTACTCGCTGACAAACAAAACGAAGACTCATTGCTCTCACAGTCTAGCAGCCAGGGCTTTGGCGATTACAATACCGTGACGTCGATGACACAAATGTACCAGCAGCAGATGGTGCAAAAACCAAAGCAAATGGACGATCTTATGCCGTCAAATGTGTCCTCTGTTTTTTCGCAGGATTCTATGGCGACACTGCCTCACGCACATGACGTCGGCGACTCTTCACTGCAGTCACAACAACAGTCAATGATGCAACAACTCGGCCAAACGCAAGCGCAAACACAGTCGCAGAATATGATGAGCCAACAACAAACTGCCGGTCAAATGATGACTGGCCAGCACGGCGGCACACATGCCCCACAACAGAGCCAGTCACACTCGATGCTCACCTCCGTGCAGCAGGCACAGCCTGCGTCGGTTAATAGTATGCCCATGCAACAGCAACATGCGTTAACAGCAATGCAACAACAGCAGGCGCCGAATGTGCATGGGAACATGCCACAGACCCAGCAGCAAGCGCCACAAACTCAACTCTACGACCAGAACTCAGCGCACATGATGGGTGCCAACGGTATGCCGATAAATCGCAACATGCACCAGGGTATTAACCAAATGCCGCCACATCAGAATATGGGAATGGGTATGACGGGTGGGATGATGACGAACATGCAGCAACCACAACACACGATGATGCCCACTGAGAACATGGGATATCAACCACCGATTAGCCATCACCAGGAACGTGCGGCGCTGCAGCAGCAACTCCAGGAGTTGTATTGCATGCCACCTGCCCCCGAGCACCAGGAAAAGATTGTCAATCTGCAGGAGCGGCTCGGAATACTTACACAACATGAGCAAACGGAACAATGCAATGGCGGACCGCAGTGTGTGTTGCAAAGTCCCATTTTTACGTCACCTATGATTGACAGTCCACAGGTGACGAGCACGACGGGTCGGGGACGTGGCCGGGGTACGCCGAAAACTAAGAAACCGCGGAAACACAAGGGCGAAAAGGGTTTGTCGCCCGTGTCAATGCCACCGATGATGAATAATATGAGTCCGATGGGTTCGCAGATGCATCATCAGTTGCCCGTGTCCGAGGATTGCGTCACACCTGGCGCTGGGCTCAATCTGCCCTCCAGTGATATGTCAGAGATGACGGAGCTCGGTTCGGATCCGTTTGGAGATGATTTCGACAGCGATAAGCCGAAGAAGCGCGGTAAGAAAGGAAGGCGGCCCAAAGGTGATAAGTCACCCAAGGAGGCAAAAACACCGAAAACGCCCAAAGAAAGGAAGAAACGAGAACCTAAGGAACCAAGAATTAAACGGAAGTATGTAAGGAAGAATAAAAAGGAGGCGGATGAAAGCATTACAGACGATTCGTTCAGCAAGAGTTTTGAAAACGGCGAAGACTTTGAGAATGACAACGATGATCACGAACCGAATGATTCAATCGAAAGAGACGCTGATTCGAAACCTCCGACAGAGACTGAAGATACCATGGAAAAGATTGAACCAGAGACGACTTCACTCTCACCGGAACCGGGACCACCTGTGCTTGAACCTGAAAATCAACAGGAGGAAGAAGACGACGAGAGAGTAAACGAAGAAAATGAGACTGAACAAGACGACGAAGCTGACAATGAGGTGGAAGAACGTAAAAATGAGGAAGACGAGGAAGAACCTTTGGTCGACTCATTCAGTAAAGACGAACCAAAAACGGAGGTTACGTCCGACGAACCCACAACTACGGAAACTCCGAAAGTATCAGAGAAAACGGAGAGTGAAGAGGTTGTAAAGGAGGAGGTCGAAGCTAGTGAAATTTCCGAAACACCTGAAGATGAAGAGCGCCCCGAGAAGACCGATGATGAAAAGAAGAAAGACGAGTATGCCTTTGATGATAACGCTAGTCCGAAGGAGATTGAGGAAATGCCGAAGCGGACACCGCGTAGATCAAAGCCGAGTTCTACTTCAAGGCGGAGTGCGGGCGGTTCAAGCAAACCAAAGCGTTCAGGGAAGAGCAAACGTCGCAAGGGAGCCATGGAGCTGTTGTCTGAAGGTGAAGGGGAAGATATGCCAACCACACCTCCAAGGTCACCTCCGCCCGAAGAAGATACTTCGAATAAACGACGGTCAGCGCGTAATACACAACGAAAGAAATATATTGATGACGTTATGTTGAGATTTAGCGATGATGATGCGCCTGTTGCACCAAGTTCTTCAAAAAGTAAGAAGAGCAATACTTCCTCATCATCTACGGCAACGCCGGCTAAAGAAGGTAATACTAAGAGTGTTGAAGAACCGCCAGCGCCTGAAAATAATGCCAATAAACCCAATTTTGTCTATGTGAATACAACGGAGGAGGATAGTATGGTAGTGCACCATATTTTGATTTCCCGCATGGGAAAACGACCGAAAAAACAGGCACCGCCGCCAACTGTTGTCGAACCTGTCAAAGAAGATATCAAGGAAGGCGAAGAGAAAAAGGAGGATACATCTGAAGAGTCGATTAAGGCAGAAGTCGTTGATGTTCAAATTACTAAATCCAAGGCGGAAGAGGAGGATGACGATGATGATATGAAGCTCAGTGAAGTGAAAGAAAAGTCATCCCAACCCGTCGTTGACGAACAAGAAAAGCAACCGGAAGAAAATAAGGAAACGCCAGAAGTGGCAGATTCAGCTAGTGTCGACAATGAATCCACATCCGAACCTCCACTGAATAAAAGTGCTGGAAAGATGGAGGTCGATGAAAACAAAGAAGAACCAGAATCCGCAGAAGGTGAAGAGGCGGTTGTTGATGCTAAACCTGACGATACTCCCGAGGAAGATCAACCAGAGGATACCAAAAAGGAAGATACTCCTGAAACTACTGAAGTAAAAGCCGCCGAGGAAAAGAAAGAAGAGGAAGAAGTTGAAATGATTGAAGTTGAAGAATATTATGTTAAATATCGCAACTTCTCATATTTGCACTGTGAATGGAAGACTGAAGAAGAACTATATAAAGGCGATAAACGTATTTCAAATAAGATTAAACGCTACCGACAGAAACAAGCGTCTCAGATGAACATATTTGAGAATCCTGAGGACGAACCCTTCAATCCGGATTATGTGGAGGTAGACCGCGTTCTCGATGTTGCTGTTCACACCGACCCCCAAACGAATTTAACAGTACGACATTATCTCGTCAAGTGGCGGTCATTGCAGTATGAAGACAGTACGTGGGAGCTGGAGGAAGATGTCGATCCGGATAAAATCAAACAGTATGAACGTTTCTCCAAGGTACCGCCCAGATCTGAATGGAAGACTTCAACACGGAAACGTCCTCAGCCCGAACAGTGGGTCAAATTAGATAAGTCGCCTATTTACAAGTCTGGAAATAGTTTAAGGGAGTATCAGCTCGAGGGTCTCAACTGGTTGAAGTTCTCATGGTACAATGGACGAAATTGTATTCTGGCTGATGAAATGGGTTTGGGAAAAACAATTCAGAGTTTAACCTTTTTGCATTCGGCATATAGCTTTGGTATTCGTGGCCCCTACTTGGTGATAGCTCCTCTGTCTACGATTCCCAATTGGCAGAGAGAAATTGAAAGCTGGACGGATATGAATGTTATTGTCTATCATGGTTCGGCGGCTAGTCGAAACATGTTACAAGAGTATGAAATGCATTATAGAAACGACAAAGGCAATATTATCAAAGATATTACGAAGTTTAACATTCTGATTACGACCTTTGAGATCATTGTTACGGATTTCGTCGATTTGAAACCGTTTAATTGGCGAATTTGCGTGATTGATGAAGCGCATCGATTGAAGAATCGAAACTGCAAGCTGTTGGAAGGTCTGCGGCAACTAAATCTTGAGCATCGTGTATTGCTGTCGGGTACACCTTTGCAGAATAATATCAATGAATTATTTTCGCTTTTGAATTTCCTTGAACCTGCGCAGTTTCCTTCGTCCGAGGCATTCCAACAGGATTTTGGTGCCCTGAAGTCCGAGACCGAGGTAGAGAAACTCCAAACCATTCTCAAACCGATGATGTTGCGTCGTTTGAAGGAAGACGTGGAGAAATCGCTGGCGCCCAAGGAAGAAACTGTGGTCGAGGTAGAACTTACCAACATCCAGAAGAAATACTATCGCGGTATTCTCGAGAGGAATTTCTCGTTCCTGTCAAAGGGTACGACGCATGCGAATATACCAAATTTAATGAATACGATGATGGAACTTCGCAAGTGCTGTATTCATCCCTATTTGCTAAATGGCGCTGAGGAACAGATTCAGTACGAGTTTAAGAATCAACATGGTGAAGACTGTGACTCGTACTATAAAGCTCTGATTAATAGTAGCGGTAAGATGGTGCTGATTGATAAGCTCCTAGCGAAACTGAAGGCGAACGGACATCGTGTGTTGATCTTCTCGCAGATGGTACGATGTTTGGACATACTCGAGGATTACCTCATGTATAGAAAGTACCCGTTTGAGCGTATTGATGGGCGCATTCGTGGTAATATGCGTCAGGCGGCAATCGATCGGTATTCGCGGCCGGATTCGGATCGTTTTGTGTTTTTGCTCTGCACGAAGGCGGGTGGTTTGGGTATCAATTTAACTGCGGCGGATACAGTGATCATTTACGATTCTGATTGGAACCCCCAGAATGATTTGCAAGCTCAAGCGAGATGTCATCGGATCGGCCAGAGGAAAATGGTGAAGATTTATCGCCTGCTATGCAGGAACACCTATGAACGGGAGATGTTTGATAAGGCATCTCTTAAACTAGGTCTCGATAAAGCCGTGTTGCAAAGCATGAATACCGCACAGGGCAAGGACTCTGGCAATAAACAGTTGAGTAAGAAAGAGATTGAGGACTTACTCAAAAAGGGTGCCTATGGCGCTCTGTTGGATGAAGGCGATGGTGACAAGTTCTGCGAAGAAGATATTGATGTTATTCTGGCGAGAAGAACACAAGTTATTACGATGGAGTCCGAGAAGGGCTCAACGTTCAGTAAAGCCACATTTGCAGCGAGCAGTAATCGTTCTGATATCAATATTGACGATCCCGACTTTTGGAATAAATGGGCGAAGAAGGCTGATATTGATACCACTGAGAAGGACGATAGTGAGGATTTGGTTCTTTCAGAACCACGTAGGCGTACGCAAATCAAACGATACGGCCATGATGAGGCTGCGATTGATATGTCCGAGCTTGAAAGTTCCTCCAGTTCAGACTTGGAAGGTGACAATGTTGGAATCGGAGCGCGAAATCGCCGGCGTAAGGACAAGCAAAGGAAGAGAATGCGCGGTGAAGAATATTCGATGAACAGAGAGAGTAATGAGATTGTTTATGGCAGTTGGGCAAGAAGGGAATGCTTTATGATTGAACGTGGATTACTTACATTTGGTTGGGGACGATGGACGGAAATATTGCAACACTCGCAACTCAGGAAAGGTTGGCGGGAGCAAGATGTTGAGGATTGTGCCCGAGTTATTGTAAGTTTTCAATTATTATTATTTCGTGTTGACTGTAATTAAACTAGTTATGAGTTGCTACATACATCTGATGATTTACATGCTAATTTCGAGAGTACTTTAGGTATTCTGTGAAAAGAACTTATCTTCTCACTATCTGATTAAATATTATTTTTTGCTCTCTCAAGTATTACCGAGAAATATTTAATTATTTTCGTCTTTCAGCTCTTGTTTTGTCTACGATTTTACCGCGGAGACGAAAAGATCCGGTCGTTTATCTGGGACCTCATTTCGCCACTAGAAAATGGCGAACAGAAGATCACTAAAAACCACCAAGGACTCAAAGATCCGGTGCCGCGCGGAATGCGTAACAAAAAGAAGAACAAAGCTGGTGCGGCAGGTGTAGTAAAAGAAATTAAACATGCGGCACTTACGGATCCCAATCATTGGTCGAAGAGTGAGAAATATGATGGCGACATTTTCCTGGAAAGTAACTACAAAAAACATTTAAGTCGTCATGCCAACAAGTAGGTTTCTTTATTTGTATTTCATTTATTTGTATTTATTATTTCATTTCATCCTTTTGACTGAATTGTTTTTTAATTCATTGTTTGTATTTGTAGGGTTCTATTGCGAGTTAGAATGTTATACTACATCAAACACGAGATCATCGGTGATCTTGTGCAACATATTGCTGATGGTGTCAACGCAAGGTACGTACCAATGTTGCTTGCTTCTTCATTTTGGTCATGAGAAGTTATCTTAACTCGATTGCATGTGCTTGTGGTGGCCATGCCCCCTATATTCATTGGCTAATGCTACAAACTGTTTTCGTGCACAACTAGCCAAATAACTGCGCTCTGTGCCACGAAGTGGACTCACGCACATTCATTTCCCATTTTGTTTGTCATCGAGCTTCTTTTTTGGTGCTTTCTTAACCCCAAGCCTATATTTGGTTTGATTGTTACTCATTTATTACCAATCATTTTATTCCATCATTCACGCACTATTTATACATGTATTTTTATACATAAACATGCCGACGTACTGGTAATTTTGAGCTGGTAATTGTAAGTCATTATGCGTTGATAAGGCGTGAAAATTCAGCAGGGTACGGCACTAAGAACTGAAGTGAGCGTTGAAAACCAAATTACGTAGATTGCGAAATTCTATTTTCGAGAGGCGGTCGGTCTTTAACGTTGCGGGGTCCCAATTTTCGTAGTATTTTATTCTTCGATCTACTACTACTACTCCTGTATTTTGTTTTGGTGCAAATCAAAATTGTCGTTGATTATCAATTGGCTTTTACGTGGTGATTCGCAGTGCCCTGCCTATAAATCCGCCACAAACGGAACAAGTGCCGGGCGAGTGGTGGGACGCCGAGTGCGACAAGTCCCTGCTCGTCGGCACGTGGAAGCACGGCTATGAGATGTACTCGGAGATGCGCGTCGATCCTACCTTGTGCTTCCTCTCCCGCTGTGGCCCGCCTACCGATCGCGAACTACAGCAGAGCACGAGTGCCCAACCGGCGACACCCGCGCTGTAAGTACCACATTTTGCTCATAGATCTATGGTACCTCTAGGATCACGACTGACGTGACGGCAACTTGTCATCGGATTGATGATTGATTGATTAGAATTAAATAGTTAGTAAGTGTCTTACTGGGACCCGTTAAATTGTCCTGTGAATAAACCGTAAGTAAGCGGAGTATCAGCTTAGCATTATTTGCATGTTTTTGTTTGGTTTCGTATTTGTTTTACATGTCATGTTTGTCTGAAGTTTACTAATGATCATATTATCAATTGCACATTGGCAAATCTTTGTTCTATGTTATATTTTCAGTGATGACCTGGAGGATGACAACTCTAACGAGGACATTAAAAAGACGGACAAGTCGGATGCAACAACCGAGCCGTCGCCAGGCCCATCTGCTGGTGGTGGGGACACACCGACACCCATCGAAACGGTGGATGTGGACGAACCGGTGGTAATCATCGAGGAGAAGAACATCTGGCCGACGGCGACCGATTTAAATACGCGGCTGCGACGGGTAATTACATCGTACCAGAGGACGATGCGACGTGAAGAACTTCCCTCTCCAACACCTCCCCCAGCGTTACCAACACCTCCGTTAGTGCAACCACCATCGAAACCCTCCACGCCACAGCCTACAACACTAAAAGTTCCAACAAAACCATTAAAGGTGTGTTTTTCAAAACTTTCATCAAATCCATTTAAATATTTTCAAATTGCGCCCTATATGTTGGCAGTAGATTGAATCTTTCTTTCAATTATTCTCATAAAGTTTACGATTTCATTCAGTTCAAAAGAGAAAACATCTAACGATCGATGCATTATTGTTCCCTTCATATGTGTTACTCTTGTCCGTAATCTTTACATATTTGTGGACTGTCAATGTTCCGATTGGTTTGCTCATTTAACGCACTATTTATTTATAAATGGTGCATGTATATGGGAGAGAATGTGTAGAATGTAGTCAAAAACCTTGCACTCCGCAGCAGACTGCTGATCCATCCACTTTATCAAACCCGCTGGCCGCCCTGGCCCAGGTATCGCAGCTCGAGGGACGGGACCCGGCATCGCTGAACAATCTACACGGATGGGACCTACAACAACTCGCGCTCTACCTACTGGTTAGTACAGCATAAAAATATCCTCTAAATTTGCTTTTAAAGTAATTTACTTGATACTAAATGAGTTGGCCCAATGAATACATTTCGAGTTGTACGATGCTAATGAAGCTATTTTTGTGATGTTTTACGGCTACAACTTGAATTGCATTTGGTAATATGTTAAATTCTAATGAAATGGTGCGAGCCTTTCATTGTTTAATCAGCCAAGTAACATTATTGAATAATTTAACATTGCTTTTGTGTAATGAAAAAGTGCAAGGTAAGTGTTTATGTTTGTGACATTTTTCTGTCTTCCTCTCTTCTCTTTTGCGCTCCGTAACTCATTTACGCAGGAATGTAGTCGTCTCCTATTGATTTTATTTGAACTTGGACCAGTACGATGTGAATAGCTGCGGTAATTACCGCAATTGGGGGGGCCTGTTTGTAATCAATCGATGATGATGCGCGCCTACTATCGAGAACCCTCGAGCCACATGTTTGTAATCTTTTTTTTTCATGTTATTCCTGTGTAGATGGAGCGCCAGGGAAAGCTGGACACGGTGATACGCGACAAGGATCGCGCCAACATTGCAAAGAAATGGACGAAACGAGAGGAGGCCGATTTCTTCCGCGTGGTGTCCTCGTACGGTATCAATTACTACCGCAAGAAGAAGCTATTTGATTGGAATAAATTTAAACAGTTGGCAAAGCTCGAAAAAAAGTCTGATGAAGATTTGACCGAGTATTATAAGAGTTTCGTTGTTATGTGCAAAAAACAAGCGGGAGTCAAGTTGGACGATGAACATTATGACGTTAGTATTGAGCATGTCACGGAAGAGAAAGCACGTCGCACGTTGGATCGTCTGGATTTATTATCAAAGATTCGGGAAGAGGTAATCACTCACTCAAAGCTTGACGAACGCTTGAAGGTGTGCCAAACGTCAGCAGATATGCCCGACTGGTGGATTCCCGGCCAACACGACAAGGATTTACTCCTGGGTGTATCCAAGTAAGTTTAATTTTAACACATAGTATAAAGTGTATTTGTTAAATGCTCAATGTAATTTATAGGCATGGATTGGGGCGTACTGAATACTATATCCTCAATGATCCGGAGCTGTCGTTTCAAGAGATTCTTCGTCGACGTGTTCAGCCAGTTGAAGTAGTTGAAAAAATCGAGTCAAAGGACGCAATCAAATTTGAGTGTCGCGACGATATTCTTAAGTTTGACAAGAATGAAATCTTAGTAAAGCTAGAAAAGGGCGAAGGAACTTTGAAAATCGAGAAGGTGGCTCTCAAAAAAGAAGATGACAAGCTCGACAAACCCGAGGAAAAGGAAAAGGAAAATAAAGTGGAACTCACTCTAATTAAATCTGAGAAAGAGACTATGGATGTCGTTGCAGACGTTAAAGACCAGCCCGAAGAGCAGCAATCCGATAAAAGTGAAAAATCTAATAATGACAAACTCAAAGAAATAACTCAAATGAACGATGACAGCGTTCTTGATTTAGCTAAAGAGAAAGAAGACAAAATTGCTGAAGACGTTCCTGGTAAAGAAAATAATAAAGAAGGACCTGATGAGTGTGAAAAAATGGAAATCGATGAGAAGGAAAAAGAAACTGAGCAAAAGGACGATCCTGTTTCAGACGAAACTAAGGATGCCAAGGAGGTACAAGAACAAGAATCTATAAAGTCAGTTGAAACCCTTGCTCCAAAACCTAAAGACATGGAAAACGTTGACGATATCACTGAAAAGGAAGAACAAACTAAGAATGAGCTAAAAGCGGAAGATTCTGAAAAAGATGAAGTATCAAAAAATACGGAAACGGTCCCATCTGACAAAGATGATAAACCGATTTCGGAAACAGATATGGCAAATCCTTCGGAGAAAGGAGTGGATAAAACTGTATCGGTAGATGTAACAGTTTCCAAATCTTCCGAGCCTCTGGAATCTTCGGAAAAACATCAAGAGGAAGAAAAGTCTGCAAGCAAAGATGATAACGAGACTATGATACTTGAAGATGATAAGTCAAAAAGCATAGAGGCTGAAGTGATTGAAATCAAAGAAATGAAATTTGGAGAAGAAAATAAAGCCAATGACAAATCTGATGAGCCCATGTGCTTGGATTCCAAACAAGTCGAAAAGGAAGCACTTGCTTCATCAGTCGCGATTGAGAAAGAAATTAAGAAAGAAGAGGTTGACAAAGACATCATTGATGCCGATTTGTGTTCGAAGCAAGCCGCAGAACTAAAAGCGAAATTCCCAGATTTGGAAGTTATTCAACCCCTTGCCAGAGTATCTACACAAACGTTGTCGGACACGAAAGTTTTGAAGGACAAACACAGTACAGGTATGCACTATTTTCTAGTATATGTTTATTTGAGTACATATGATTTCTTGTCTGTGTAGCTGCATTGGACTTTAGCGAATCTACGGTCGCACAACTCTTTAACAACGCCGTTAAATGGCCCAAAGAGTATGCCATTCAAGTTCGTCTACAGCACATTATTTACGCAATTGAAACGAAGGAATGGCCCGCACCAAAGAAGTTCTCGGCTTACGCTAGTGGCATTGGCAATGAATATGACATTCCAATCCACGAGTTGCCTAACGCAGAACCGCCAAAACGAGAAACAGCCACGCCAATTTCTCTTGGAGATTTAGAGGTCATTTCCGTACCCTCTGAATTTAAGCGAACTGCACCTACTACGCTTCAGGCAAATACACCAGCTCCGAATAAAAAGAGAAAGCGACACATTGCGATTGATGTTGAAACGGATAGGGCGAAATTACATGCACTTTTGAACAGCACTCATCCTATGGGGAAGCATGGATCCTGGGATGATGAGGTCGAGGATACTCGCCGTTCGAAAGCGGTCAATAGTATGTTGCAACCTCCGCCCGCTCATCAACATGGCAATACAAAGATCACGTCGTTGCCTTTTGATCTTAAATACACTCCACCGCTATCCAAGACGCAGATTGGACAAACGACGGTAATTCCCGGAACAAGTAGTACTCTGACACCAATTGATTTAAGCTCAGGGTAAGCACTAATTTTTATTCTTGATGGGTAATTGATATTAACATTCTTAATTGTGTGTTGTTTAGCTTACCAAAGATGAACACCCTTGAAATACCCAAGGTATCTAGCCAAGACATTCACAACGAAGTCCAGGACTTTTCAATGCCTTCAAAGAAATCCCAGGCGAAACTAGGTGGTAACAAATTGGACGATACTCTTTCTAAACTTATGAAACGTAAAAATTGCGTAAGTGTTATTTAAAATATAATTTGAATTTTTTGTAATAAAACATCATTTGACAGCCTGAACCAGAACCAGTTGTTGGTAAGGAAAAGAAACGGCGAAAATTGGACGAAATTGTTCTGGGTTTAAGTGCCGCCAAGGAGCAATCAACCGCGTCGATCTTTGGCGATCCAACCCCTAAGAAACCGACGATCACGCCAAGCGTGACGGTGATTCCAACTTCAGCGCCAGTTAGTTCCGCACATAATCAATCGCAGAAACCCTTCTCGCTTACGGTTACCTCTGTGCCATCATCAGCAGCAGCAGCAACTTCTTCACGAAATACTCTGCAGAATATGATGGCCCTCGGCGGTGGCAAGGATTCCTTTAATGCACTTCTAGCACAAGCCGAACAACAGACTATGATGCTCAAGAAGCAACAACAGCAGCAGCAGCAACAGCAACAACAGCGCAAAAACTATGAGTCTCTTATTGCCGACATCAGCAAAGTAGCGGACTTTAGCAAACAGGTGGGGTATTCGCATGAAGCGAAGGTGAACAAGTGGTTGGCTGAACAAAATCCGACGATGGCGGAGCAGCCGTTGGGCGGTGAATACCTGCCCACACGACGACGACGCACACGTGTTGATCATCAACAGCAACCACAACAGCAGTCACAACATCAGCAACCCCATATGGTAGACTGGAAGAAGTTCACTGGAGATGAACCAGTATCGGTGATTCACAAGATGACTGGTAAAAAGTTGACCGGAATGAAGGCGCCTATGTTGAAGAATTTGAGCACGTGGTTGATGGATAATCCGATGTATGATATCGATCCAAAGTGGGGTGAGATGGCAGCGAAGGAGCGAAGCTATGCGCCGGAGATACACAAACGCGTCAACGTGAACAGCGGCACAAATAAGAAGTCGAATTCGCAAGGCCGGCCACCAGTACTGTCAAGTCCCACGGGGTCCACATCCAGTGTGAGTTCGGCGAATTTGGCGACTTCGATACCATCAAGTTTGTCGTTCCCATCGTTAAGTCAGTCTGGTTTAGGTGGCTTGAACTCGAACCTGCTGTCCGGCTTATCTGGCTTGGGGCAATTTGACCCAAAAAATCCACTTTTAATGCCGTTCGGCGGAATGCCCAATATGAACGCTTTAAGTTCAATGGGTGGTTTGGGCAACCTAACAAATATGAATCTGTTTGCTAATTTGGCCAGTCTGGGACTACCTGGTCTTGCAGGTATGGATCCAACGACGTTAGCAGCAGAGTCGAGCAAACCTGCAAAATCATCTGCGAGTAGTTCAAAGTCGAAAGCAGATGCTCATGGCTCTAGTAGCAAAGCAGCAGCAAGTTCAGCGGCAAGCAATATTTCTACGACAAATCCGTTCCCGTTCTTCTTCCCGAATCCATCATTACTGTACACGCCGCTTGGTTTGGGTGGTTTGAATCCGTTCTCACTACAACCAGGTTTAAATTACGATGCGCTCGCGCAAGTGGGACTGTTGAATGGTGGGCTGAATCCAGCAGCTTCGCCGAAGTCTTCAAAGGGCTCACGGGCTCAAACATCAACAACATCTTCGACCACAACGCAAAGTTCGGCAAGTACAAAGAGCAGTCGAGCTCGTGACGCACAAATTCAGCAATTACTACTACCTCCCGATACCCATCTCTTGGAATCGTTAACGAAAGCTGCAGCTAAAGATAAAAAAGCGTCTGAAGCTGAGAAAAGGAAGGCTTTCGAAAGCCTCAGTAAAATGCTTCCCACCGATTTTATGACACCTGACAAGTCCAAGAAAATGCCGCCCGGATTTCCAGATTTCAACAAATTCCTGGAACAAGTGAATCCGATGGCAGGTGTTGCTTCAGCTAGTACTAGCAAGAAGAGCCAAGAACAGCAGATGAAGGAGGTCTTCGAGCAATTTAGTAAATCCGCCGTTAGCGCCGAGATGTTAGCTAGAGCTGCGATGAGCGAGGAGCATCTGAAGGCATCATCAGCCTCATCTTCATCAGTGAAACGATCCCGAGATGTAATACCTGAACATGTTCCGCACAATTTTACCGTGCCGGAAGACTTAGCTCCACCAGCAAAGAAACCTCGACAAGAAGAACCTCTGCCGATGCTACCGCCAAGTGTGACCCTATCTCCGGCTAACATACCGGCTCCGCCCGTGAATCCCGCACCCGTAGATATCGAAGCGTTGCTACCACCGTCCACGGTTGTGAAGCCAAGCAGTATGCCATCACCCGTGATACAGGATGAATTAGAAAAAATTGAGAAGCCTCCCGTGCGTGCCCCTTCCGTCGATCCCGTCGATCGCGATGAACACGAGCCAGAAAAGGAAGGTGGCGAGAAGGAAATGGCAGACGAGACCGCCGACGACGCACCCAAGAAGAACGCGAAGAGAACGCGCGGTAAGCGCAAGTCGGGCGATATGATGCCCATCGACCCAGAGAGTATCCGCGAGAAGAAAAATCTGCGCAGTAGTGCCAGTCGGTCGGCAGCGGCGGCGCAGGCGCGCGCAGAGCGAGCCGAACGCGAAAAGCAGATGGAGGAAGAGGCACTTCGAGCGCAGAAGGAGGCGGCAGACTGATCGAAGGGGAGCAACAAACGTACACGGTTTAATCTCTAACAAACACAAGAACCCCTTCACTCTGACGCAAATATTCACTCATTGATAGTTTTCATAAGTAGGACTTTTGATACGACTCTTTATGCGATTAATTGCCGATTGAGAGAGATTTGGAGACATACGAAGGCATGCAGTGTTTTGAAAACATCAACAAACTTGAAAAATATGGGCTTTTTAAAAATACTAAAATAATATTATTTTAGGTGCGGACTGTGATAAACAATAATGAACTATTATTATTATTTTACTACCTACTTTCTACAAAAAAGCTACGAAACCCAAGAATATTAATACCCGAAACAATTGCGGAATGCTACATTTTAAATACTATTTAAAATTTGTATACAAACTGAACTTCTGGTGGGGTGCATATTATGAGTGAGAAATTTGAGTAAGGGACGTTCCACAAATGCTCAAAAAATGTGAAACTTAGTTGAAGACACGAACATATTACTTATCCAAGGGATATGTTTTTGCGTATGTATTTAATAAAGTAATAATGTACACAATGACAGGCGCGATGTACAAGAAATAATTACGCAACAATGAAATTACACACGTGAAATAACGTGATGGATGCGCGCAAGTGCGTATGCGCTCGTCCATAACAAGATGTCTTCGACACAACAATTTTAAACATACAAGAAATGATACATAGGCGTATAATTAAATTTAAACGTTTTAGATTACTGTATAATCAAATTGTAATAATTGTAGATGGACTGTTTTTAAACACGAATGATTTTCACTTTTGTTATATTTCGATGCGACATCACGCGCATTGGTAAATCGTGTAAATTCTCGAATTATTTGTATCGATGGACATACTGATCATGTGAAGACGTAACACGAAGAAGTTAAGCATTGTGCAGCTAAAGTATTATTTTTATACGAAAGAAATACTAGTTTGTTGACATTGTAAATACGTTTTTCTCCCCCCGAGAGTGAGTTATGTTGCCTCCTAGCATCTGGAAACATAATGTGGGAATGTACCATGTGCTAATTGGCGAACGTAAAGTTGATTCGTACGCGAATGATGCTTAACTTTTTCGGCGCATTTAGACGACCGGCCTATCCGATTTGTTGTAAATTGCATGTGAAAACATGAAACAATCGTGTACACATAGGAGAGAAACATCGTTTTATGATATATTATTTTTGGTTTATAATTATTTATTAAAAAGAGAAGCGAACTGGCTTGCAAATTGAATGGTGTATTATTTACGAATCATGTATAGTTTTGCACGATCGATATTTGACGAATAGCTGCGTGAAATGAAGTGAAAAGACTTTGTACATAAATAGGATATAATATTTGTTGTTTGAAACAAATATCTGCAAATTGCGCTACTCGTGTGATTTGTGAATATCGGTGGCAAAAAAAAACGAAGACGTGCGTGGATGGCACAGCGACGAGTAATATGTAATAAGATGTAAACTGGGCAAAATTAAGTTTTTGCTATTTATATAATGATTGGTTTGGATTTGCGAATGAGGATTTTTAATGTAAACAAATTCGTGTAAATAGCAGGAGTTTTCGATATTTTATTTTTTGTATGTATACATATATTTTACGTTTTTCTTTTGAAATTTAATGAAGATGGACGCACGAACAACAATCATGGAGTTCACGTCGCGCAGATTTCGAAGCTAATACAGTGCTGCGACTCATTGTGCATGTTTATAAATATTTGTATAAGTCTGATAATCCTAATAGTTATTAGGTCATGATATAACAATAATTATTTTTTAATTATTTTATTAATTATTACGAACATATTGCGCGTATTTATTTTTCTTAATATCTCTAAAACTGTTAAGTGTCAGAGGTTACAAATATCTTCCCGATATTTGCAATATATTCGTTTTTTACCTCCCTGTCCTAACCCTTTCCACATGCACATAACACTCAACAATGTACACAGTATTTGTAAGCATTCAGGAACAAATCGGACTTAAACTACGAAATATAGAAATTCCATACAGTTACTTGCATTTATACTGATTGATAGATCTGTCTGTATACTAAATTACAAAGTCTTAAAACTTCAGC
This sequence comes from Weissflogia rhopalogaster, assembly GCA_019419845.2. NCBI lineage: Eukaryota > Metazoa > Arthropoda > Insecta > Coleoptera > Staphylinidae > Weissflogia > Weissflogia rhopalogaster. Next base: position 42,678 of record WSZQ02019975.1, on the reverse strand, counting down.
AAATATTGTTAAACGATGACACGGCATGTGCATAATTATTATAAACTGGTTCGTTTTTTATGTTATAGATATAATACTGAGACAGGCGTTCACAAGAAATGAGAGTACTTGGGTGCCGATGATTTTGTTTATAATTGTGTATAATTGCGAAGAAAATTAAAAATAATGCATACATTACCAACTGTTTACTTAATGTTGTCTGTTATATTCGAAATGTTCCTGGACATGCGTATTGTGGTAAATTTTATTTTAAGTTTTGTGGTAATGAAATATTTTTGAAAAACTAAATTTTTATATGGGCGTTGTCTTATATGGCGAAGGCCTCGTTGGGATACACGTTAACGAAAGTTAAATTATCAGTACATTTTTCACTGTAGTAGAAAATAGACGTTCAATACAGCATCGCCAAAAATAGGAAAATTTGTTTAAACGTTTTCAGGATGTTTTAGATTATCACACAGAAATCTTTCATAATTTAGTATAGTAGTAGTTCGGAAACTCAGGAGTCCGGTGTTGGTGTTGTGGTTTGGTTTCATGTCTAGTATTTGGGCGTCTCGGGTTCGAATCTCAGCGTCGGCGATGAAAAAAAAAACATTTTCTACCCAATTTTATTTTTCAATCATATGTTTTAGCAAAATAGAATGGTCAACCGCCGCTTCGCGGCGGTAGTTCGTATTCCCTGCGGACTGCTATCTTCTAGTTCGCCGCTTCGCGGCGAACTGCATTCGAGTCACGACTCACGAGCACCCGTTGGGCGGTGGGAGCGGCCGGCCCCGCTGGGCGTCGATCCTGCGATCCTCTTGTTCACATCCTTTAGCCCTACCACTGCGCCACTAAGGCGGCATACACCTGGCGGAAAATTTAGAGATTAAAATGAACGCAATATCCTACTTATAGCTAATGATTTACAAACATAAGATTGCAATATTTTAAATGTAATTATACGAATTGAAATTTGTAACAAAATAATGAAACTCTTAAATGCGAGAAAGACTTTCATTGTAATATAATTTATTTGTAAATATTCTCGAAAACTATTCAATTTTTCAGGATGTTTTTACCTTTTCCCATGGAGAATGCCGTCTTCTTTTATTTGATATAATTGTTGGCTTGTTCGGAGACACTTTTTCTTTATTGCCAAAAATGAGTCTAACAAGGAGAGTTCAAGCCATAGACTAACCTTATCGCACCAAACAACCAGCCTACCGAGCATTATAATCAGACGCTATGCGTTCATAACGTGCGTAAATTTGCGCCCGAACCAAACGTTTAACAATTATTTTCCCGTAAACTATCGGGTAGTGCTTCCCAGGATTATCACCATACTTTTTTTCGAAAATCTTGAAACCGTCACTATTTTTAGTTTTGCGAAACCCATTTGACAGGGCGTGAACTCTCCTTGTAAGATAGTTTCTCCGATTGGCGAAAAAATGGTCTAATATGATAAAGGAGAGCATTCTAAGTATAGGCGCAAATCGAGCCAATCGTAAAAATGACGGGCATCGTACATGGTGTTAGGCACGCGTCCACGCAGGTCCCACGGTTTATAAATCATTTTTAGTATTGTCTCGCATGTCAGCGCCAGAGTTAATCAAATATACCCGCGATATTTCATTTAATCTACGTGCGACGAGCCATGCTTGTCAATGTAGGTCAAAGGTCCAATTCCAAATTCTGTATAAGGTACATAATTTATACGAATAGATTCAGAATCGAATACCAGCACTTACCCATTTATGGCCACATACAATCAGAAAATGTCCATCCTTTAGGTTTTCATGGTTTGGAATAAAACGACACTGGTAATTCATTAAATTAACGATATATTCGAAGGAACATAAATTACTGTTCACTAATGAATGAATATTAGATATTTATAAAATTAGATTAAACTACAGCCTGTCAAATTCGAAGAAACTATACACTGTACATAGTTTCAGCAAACTGTATTACGGTTTTAGAATATTGCCTAAAGCAATAATCGAATTCGTCCCACAACTACAATGATCACTTCCGAAAGTCCAAATTTTGCTTTTAAATACATTCAATTATCAAAAATAGGCTCAATTACTCATACGCAAACATCACATAACTATTTCTAAACTATAGAGCAAGCATCGCCAACAAAGACGAGCGATAAACGCTTAGAATTTGCGCATATAACGCATCAGCGTCTGATTCAACGAGTACTTTTGCATTTGTTAACTATCTATGAAATGCGTTAATAACCCAACTCAAGCATACATTACATAATTTTTGTATGTACTGGATAAACTCAAATCCTGTTGAGAAGAAGATGCATTTAACTCTATAGTTCCATTTTAAATCTCTCAAGTCTGTCACTGCTCTAGAACTGGCAACTGTTTTGGATACTTATCACAAGTTTCTTTTTTGCTGTTTTATGCACCAAAAGTTCTAGAATATCTAAAGGGGCAAAACAATTCAACTTTTTGTCCGTACGCAGAGCAATTATCAACTCGCGCCTAATGAGGCAGCGTGTGCGTCATAATCGGGTACGACACCATCGGCGGCGTGGCATTCGACATCGCTAGCGTCTGCGACGTAGTAATTCCGTTGATCTGCGTTGCGCGCGCTCCCACGTGCAGTTCGATCTGCTGGTTGGGCGCCAGATTTTGCTGCGCGAGCAATTGTTGGCTGGTGCTAGCGAGTGCTAGCTGCTGGCTAACGTTGGCCGCAACCGCCAACTGTTGTGGGGTGTTTGCAATGGCGAGCTGCTGCGCCTGCGATGTGAGCTGCTGCGTGCTATTGAGCGCCGTGCTTGCAAGAGCCAGCTGTTGAGCCTGCGACGTGAGCTGTTGCTGCGTCGAATTGGCAGCGAGCGCCAACTGCTGAGCCTGCGAGGTGAGCTGCTGGTTCAGCTGTTGTTGTGCCTGGTTGGTCAACTGCTGGCCAAGCTGCTGCGCTGCTTGCTGTGTGCTGGCGGCAAGTGTGATCTGCGGATTGTTGCCGATCGCTGCCTGCTGATTCTGCTGCGGAATGGTAGCAAGTGCTAACTGCTGGCTGGCGAGCTGCTGGGCCTGCGATGTCAACTGCTGAGTGGTGGTAGCGAGCGCGAGCTGCTGCGCCTGGGATGTCAGCTGTGGTTGCGCTTGCTGTGCCTGTGCAGCGAGGTTATTTGCCAAATTCTGTTGCGCGATGGCTAGCTGCGCCTGAGAGCTGTTGGCTAAGGCCAATTGAGTTGGCTGGTTAGTTGTAACTGCAAAAAACATTCACGTATTACATAATATTGAATGAACAATTAGAAACTATGTTTTACCTAAAATTTGTTGACTAGGGGCCAATATTTGGGCCGGTGGTGCAATACTGACTTGGGGGCAACCAACCGAAACTGGATTACATGTTGTAACCGTCGCCAAAGATACCGGTACGGTAGCAACACTCGCTGCGACTGTTCGCAGAACTTGCCCTTGGCTATTTTGCGATAGCGTATTTGTGAGCGTAACTGGCGGCATGGAAACAGAGCCATTTCGCTTTCCGGAAACACGTAAAGCGGCATTCTGGTCCAAAAGAAACTCATTTGTTGCAGTCAAATCAGAGACTTGCTTCTTCAATTGAGCAATCTCCTTATGTAGGATCGCATTTTCTTCTTCTAGCATCAGCGAGCGCGCGTCAATACCACGTAAAACTTGGGGTGGATTTCCAGGAAAATATCCTTTAAAAGCGCGATTGCCGTGAATACCTTGCAAGTCGGGTGAATCCAAGCCGTTTGGTATGAATCGTCGCTTGGCTGCCGTAGGGCCATATTCCTCCAGTTCATCTAGAGACTGTGTTGGTATAGCACGCCCAATAATCGCTGTACTCTCAAAAATTGGCGTCGGCGGCTTCACGTCCATGACAAGCGGCGTATTCGCGATACATTGTGGTCGACTATGGTTCTTTATTAGCAACAAAATTTCCGCGTCTTCCTCATCTCTGCTAATGTGTCGATATTTACAATGTGGTCGGCGACATGTTCCCTTACGGAATGAATTACAGATTGGGTGCGTTCCGGGCAACTGATTCTTCCTGGTCGCTTCAGCGAGAACTTGATTCGACATAGACCCGGTGCGCTTATACTCGTCAACTTCATCCGTGGTGCAATGAATAAATCTAAAAAGTATTAGAAACGATTATTTATTGATTTCTTTCTAGCAATTAAAAAAATAAATGAACATATGTAACATAACACTCACTTGCACGCAGAACGTGGACAAGATGAATTTTGAAAGTCATGGCAGAAGCTAAGCGACCGCGACTCGTGCTTAAACTTGCAGAACTTGCGCTCACACATGCCGCGCAGAAAATCCCTGCATACGTTGTCGTTGCCGCCGTGGCTAGACTCCAGCTGTGACGAATCCTCGGATGTGTCCGACATCGTATGCGAATTTTTCTAACATAAATAAGTGCCTGAAAAAAACAGAACATAAATCAGCACAGCATGTGAGAAAGTGCAAAGTTATATACAGAAAACCAAAATTGATCTGTAAAAATCCCAACATACAAACAAATTCTTTGAACAATATAGAAAACCACAGAAATTTTATAAATGGCCTCAATCATCAATAAGAAAACCAAATACTCATTTAAAAATAGTTACACAAATGCATAACACTGTGGTGTTGATGTTGCTTGTAAATGAAATCTGATTTTTAAAATGTAGTTGTAAAGTTTAATTTTGTGCAGTGGAAAACGCACTAACAATCTTATCACAATAACTTCATTAGAAAAACACATTTGAAAACAGATAGTAGTAAACTTACAGCACAGCGTCAATGTGCGCATGTGCTATCGGACCCTATCATGCCGAGGTATATAAATATAAAAAGCCCCCGGCATCAACCCTCACTATTCCAAAGGCACAAACATGGAATCCAAGTGGCTCCTCGCATTCTGCGTATTTCTAACCCACGCAGTTTATTTCCTTCAGGCAATTAATGAAATTCCCGGAGAGGAGAATTGCGAAACGTTACCCTCCGAAATCCATTTAATTAAAGGTATTAAAAAATAAGTCTAATTATTGTAGGTTTTCAATTGTTTTTGTTTTAGAGGAATATGATGAATTGGGTCGTCTACAACGCACATGCAATGGGGAAGTGGCAGTTAACAAATGCGAAGGGGCATGTAACAGCCAAGTGCAACCTTCTGTTATCACTCCTACCGGATTTCTCAAGGTAAAATACGGATATCAACACTACAATGATGATTTGATTTCGACATTTCTTCTTTCAGGAATGCTACTGTTGTCGGGAGAGCTATTTGCGCGAGAGGGTGATTACTCTGACACATTGTTATGATCCAGATGGTATGCGACTAACCGCAGATAGTCAAAAACAAATGGATATCAAATTGAAGGAACCCGCCGAGTGCAAGTGCTACAAGTGCGGCGACTTCAGTCGTTAAACCTATATACATGCGCATTTTCTCAATTAATACACTTTGATGTTTACTATCATACTTTGTAAAATGCCCAAAAATGATCAATAAACATAATATTATAATTTATATATGGGATTTCAGATTTAATTTTCTTTAATTAACCTATTCCTCGACCTTATGTCCGACTGTAATTTTTATAATGAATATCTTAATAGTGATCTTTACAATGGGAATTGTAGATTCATAAAATACCTGATATTTCCAAAAGTCGTTTATTGTGAACTGTACCCGAAATCAACTAAATCTCTACTTCTATCTTCAGCAAAAGAAACTTCATACAAATAGATTAATGGAAAAATCGGTGGATTAATCTACTCGTGTTAATTTTCATTGTATGGGCTAACAATAAAAATCTATTTTAACACAGAATAAACTGAGGAGTCGAAATAATTATGTTATTCAGAATGACAAAAAGTGCATTTTAAGGAGCAGAAAAACATTTAGCAGCAATATACCAGCAATTTTATTTACCGAATTTTCGATAAATTGAATATCCGTTAAAATTACGACTCCTAACTATTTCAGTAGTTGATATTATGTTATAATATTACTGTCATTAAATCAAAATTTTCATTCTTATATTACGAGCACTAGATGGGCCAAGAATCAATGAAGAAAGTGTGTGTTCTACCAAGAGTATCTTAGACAATAAATATGTATAAATATAGTTAAATCATTCATACCTAATCTTCCAAGGGTAAATTAAACCTTTGGTGCAATTCCAAGATGGTGACGCCTTCAACGTTTGCAAAGTATCCTATTACAGTCTGTGTCAGATCCTTCATTGCATTGTAATCGTGCAGCGCTTGCACCTCCACATTTTTATCCGCTCCTTCCTGTTCTGCAGCCGCTAACTGAGCTTGTATCTCCTTGTAGACGATGGTCAGCTCCTCTTTGTAGCTACGCAGCTGGTCGAGGTCAAGTTCATCGATGTCCTTCTTTATGTAGCGCGGCTCGATCATAATCAACCATGTAGCGCTTTAACTAAAAATCAAAATATCATTAGGCACAGAACACAGCGAGCATATAAATAAAGGGGTGTGTTGTTTGGCAAAACCTGTGACATTGGAAAACACTTTAAATCACCAACCGGCAGAGAGATGAGAAGTACACCCTGCGGCGCGAACATAGCGCATTTAAGTGCTTAAAAGGTTGTTTACATGTCGCGGCATGTTACATGTTCAAGTTCAATTCACCGAGAGTCGGTTTTTTCCTGTGTATGGAAAGCTCAGGAAGTGAATGTTAATACTAAAAAGACTGGCCAAACAATGGCCGAGATATTATATAAAGCTTCGAGATGGCTGATATCTGCTAGAGTTGAGCACTGCACTGCAAAGGGGTAGCATCGTGGGCAGTGCTACAGAGTATACAAGCAAAATGTGGTATTTTAAACTACGCAGTTTAGGTTGATACACTTCCATATACAATTTTTTCATATTTATAACATAGTTTCTTCCACAGTAAACAAAATAAACTCCGCATTAGTTCTTCTAATGGTGGCAAGCATGTGTATGGAACCAAGACTGGTAAAATCGTCACCGTCAACAGACGAATGTCAAGTAACCCCAGTTATCCACGTTCTGCAATACCCAGGATGTGTTCCGAAGCCAATTCCAAGTTTTGCCTGCATTGGGCGCTGTGCATCCTACCTACAAGTAAGTGACAAACTCACCTTCCTATCAGATGATATCTATGTATGCTGGATGGAATGTTTGTACACTCTCTTCAATATTTGTCTACAGGTCAGTGGCAGCAAAATTTGGCAAATGGAGCGCTCATGTATGTGCTGTCAGGAGTCCGGCGAACGTGAAGCGTCCGTATCGCTCTTCTGTCCAAAGGCAAAGCCCGGTGAGAAGAAGTTTCGCAAGGTGAGTGTGTGTTGAAGTAAGTGGTCCAATTGCGTTCCTGCCTCAAAACGGGCGCCCCCTGAACGAACAGGTCGCTGCGGCAACGTATCCACCGAGTGGCCGATTTCGGTGAGGTTATGCGCGTCAACGAGAAACAAAACGAAACAAACTGCAGACAACTCTCTCCGCGCACTAAACGGCGACGCCTACGACACGCGCTTCACTTGTACACCACCCCGCTCGGCGGTGATTCGACACGGCCGCGGAAAAAGTTGCACGACGCACAGTAGTCTCACAGAGACGCCATTATCATGAATATCCGAGAATCATTATAATGGCCGTCGATAAAACAGTTTACCCTTTTGTGAAACACAGGCAACTCAATATACATGAATTTGAAATTTATTGTGACCTAAACACAATTGCGAGTCTTATAATTAAATTATAAAAGAAGGCTTTTCTCTTATACTTCGGAACAACTATTGTTTTTGTAGTTTGCTGTGAGTGCATCAATTTTTAGCCAAACCCCCAACTTGCCAGCATCTATTACACTAATTGCCCACAAAAGAATAAGACATAAATAAACATTATTGGAATTAAAGTTTGGGCGTACAGTGCTGCCGTACCATATCGAAATAATAACACTAAACTCGCGCATGCGCAAAAACTATAGTTGTTCTGCAAGACAAAACGACCACAGGCCGCTGCTATTGTCTTAACTAAAATTTAAACACATTTTAAAACCATTTTTATGAGTCAGCAAAGCATATTTCATGGGTTAACAAATCACCTCAACCTTTACTTTCTATTCGCTTATCTTATGTTTTCATTTGATAATTCTGATTTTCTTATCCTATGCAAACCAATATAAACTTGGATAGAAATTTTCAAAGTCACTGTTCTTTTCCTAATCATGGAGTAACATTACAATGTTGTATCGGTTGATTCTTATTCGATCCTCCTCAATCTAGGTTACTGCTTTTATTTTTTCGCATTATCTCTTAACTCTGAAACTGTCATGCTTCATTCATGATGTATCAGCTAATGCGACAAAAAGTATAAGATAAAAAAATTTCCGTTGGTTAAACTATCAAAAATAATATTATTCCAATCACCAGAATACATTTTCTCCTTTTAGGTGTCAACGAAAGCACCATTGGAATGCATGTGTCGGCCCTGCACCGGCGTAGAAGAGAGCGCCGTAATTCCACAGGAAATTGCGGGTTACGCCGATGAAGGACCACTTTCCAACCATTTTCTGAAATCACACGCGCACTAGGAATATTTCCAACTTTTTTCGACTGTTCATGTTCTGGCCCAAAACCTTTGAATATAATTGTCACATAAGCAAATTTTTACACTTTACTTACTCACTGTAGAAAGTAATAATAAAGAATTATTACCACAATCCGAGACTAGGTACATGAATAAACGAGATAAATTCTTTCTTGATAGGTTTACTTAAAACGTTTCCACTCTCTGCACAGTTCATCATTCCTTTCGTCCCCACTGCCTTCAATCCAACGTGCATCTGCACGCTATTGTAAGATAAATAGCAAAAAGGTGACACCATTTCCTCGAAAACGTTATCATCATTTCTATAATCAAAGTTTCGTCGCACAATTCGTGGTAAATTCCTTCATACAAAATCCTATTCGCTTTACACAGTTCAATTGATATCGACCAAAAGCATCGGAATCATTTTCGGCATAATTTCAATTTAATCATCTCCTTGTGAGCGCGCACATCGCGCTCAATGTCTTTATCGTGTGAACGAGTGAATTTCGTTTCCTGTGGGGGGAGGCCCTGCGCTTCAACATATTCGGCTAATCATCAACAACAATCATTGCGCCAGAGGCGGCCGTTGACAAAACAAAATCCCGGCATGTTCGAACTATGTACAAGTTTAATTCTTGGAACAACATATCAATTCAATCAATATTGGCGAATTATCAATCGCTCGCTGAATGTACCAACATGCGCTAATACAATTCGCGAACCAAACAAGAAACGTTTTACAATTGTTTAAACTCCGTCAGCGCGCCGGTTTTTGCCACCAAGAGACGGCACTAATTGCAAGTGCTCATCGATCTCTGTATTCATTCTCTGAGCAATGGTACTTAGGGTAGGTTGTCACTCAGTTATCTTACAATGTCAACAACCTGGAAGTTTATAGTTCATTATTTAGTAGCTTTGTTTTTCGTCTATGTACAATTATACACATCAGTCAGAAAAATACTGTATATAAGGTTTTCGGTTGTTTTATATCGGTGAACGCGCGCATTAACACACAGCTTCAAAGGGACACCACCATTGTGGGAGAACAAACAACAAAACGAAACGCATATATACAATATTCTTGCATCAAACTAACCGGAAAAGAAACCAAGTGGAATTTTGGTCGCTCGCATCGCTATGCCAGCCGGAAACAGTACCGAAAAAGTCGCGGAGTGTGTATCGCGGATATCTCTACAAGTTACAAACAAAACTGACTAGCACAGTCGCGCAACCGACACCATCCTGCCGTTCTTTTTTTTAACAAACTACAACAAATTACTTACATACATCGAACGTAAAAATTGCATATAAAAATATAAACATTAGTTAAATGTATAAAGTAATTCGAGTGTGTAATGCGCCGTGAAATTTCTCGCAACGGAACAATTGTAACAGCAAATCACTTTTACGAGCTGCGGAGAGCTTTAAAGGTGTGAAAGGGGCGGGGGTGTGTAAATGTCGCATATTCGAGTGATCTTCGTTCAACATGTTTCTTTCGCTTTTGTTTTTCTTGCGCGTTTGCCAGAAAAGCATGCTCGCAAATGAATCTTCACAAAATATATATATAACTTACAATAACTTAACAAATAGGTAAAAGTAAATCAATTATAGGTGGTAGGAGGGAGACATTAAATCATAATAAACGCTTCTATAACAAATAAAAATAACAAAATAATAGAATAGAAGTGTGTTACAATGATTCATCGGTAGATTAGCGCAGCAGCGCAATTGCCAACGAAAAAACATACAATATGCAACCATTTCTCAACAAAAAAAAAAGAACGCAAGATCTTCCCACAATTTTTGTTTCTTGTATTTGCGCGTATGCAAATCGAAAATCGGCCCAACAAATAATGGATCCGATACACATCATTCGTAAATTTTAAAAGAAGTTATTTTACCATAAATTAAGATTATTAAATTTAAAACGAGCGCAATTTGCAAGAAAATCATCGCGCAGCTTTTGGTAAAACTACTCCATCATTCATTAGGCCGCCTACATAGTTGTAAAACAGTTAAATTAATTTAATGTATGCAGGACTCGCTCTCGTGTGTTCATTTTTCCCTTTAATTTAAATATATATTTTATATATATTTGTTTGCAATTTAATTATAGTTCATCATTTTCTTTCCGCTGTCCATTGTAAAGTCTGTCACAGGGGCACTAAATGTCATTTAATTCGTCAAACCAACGCGCACGGTATTCATGGGTTTAAAAAAGAACGCGGGTTCTCAGATTTTATACTTAGTTGTGTTTTCTTTGGGCAGACGTACGTGTTGCACTGTTCTGCGCCGCGGTACTCGCCCTTATAAAGCGTGTATTTGCGAAGTTTCGCACACATCGTTATGCGGGGAATGCCGCATTATTTCATATAAAGTATATAATATAATATATAATTAAATAATTTTTACCTTTTTTGTTTTTTTGCTTTTTTGTTAAATATTTGTATATATAAACAATTGTATAAATTTTAACTAGCACAAAGTCACTGTTTGTTTAAGAAGTTTGTTTAGAGGTTGTGGTGTTGCTTCGTGGGGTGGGGGATTAGATTATACGGGGGGAATAGTGTTGTTTTGCATTTTGGGGGACAAATATCGCGCAATTGGCGGAGGGGCACCACTGTAAATACGAGTAAGTTATTCATGCGCGCGCGCACTACTACTTCCGGGGCGTATTCTCGGCGATTGTCTCTCGAAGCAGCACAGGCGCTGTTCGCGCACATCGTCGTACCGTACGTGGTGGGCGTGTCGCCGCGTCGACATTCACATTGTTCGCAGATTGTGACTACATGGCGACGATGGTCGACAATTAATTCAGTAACTAGGGGTATGCGTGTATGAGGGAGGGATGGGGCGTGCATTGCAACCGCCTCCAACGCCCGCAATGTGTCGCTAACATTCGGCCGCCCATTCGAGCGGACCGAAGACGATCGGATGCTAGTCCTCCGTCGACGAGGCCGATTCGTTCTCCGACTCGCCCTCCTTTAATTGCGTGAAGAAGCTGGTCAACTGTTTTACAGCAACACCTAACAGAATGAAGCAAGAATTAGAAATGAATTCACAAAACGCATAATTTAGACAAACACAACTAATTATTAATTTCATTTCAGGCACGAATCTTTCCTTTGAATTAATCTAAATATTATATATTAATAAATGGATTAAATTCAACATTAGCATAATGTGTGAAAAGTGAGATATCTACACTAAATATTGTAAGAAAAGTACTATCAAACTCCGCTTATAAAATGAAGACGGTGTTAGCGAATTTTTCTAGTTACTTTCGCATAAACCGAATGCTTTTGCATAATTGTAAGTATGCAACAGTTCGCTATCGGGTCATGCATAACATATATAAACACGAAAGAAGACGAAGAAACACTTTTACATACCTTTGCTTTCTTGTCCTAATGGATCATCACTACTTTCCCACATGAGGAAGGCTTCAAAGGATATAACATTATGCTCATATAACGCATTAAAAATTTTTAGCAACAGCCCTAGAAATAGAAGCAAAAATAAGTTTTTGTTACACGAGCATGATTGCGCGACATACCTGATGGATGCTTTAATTTGTTTACTATCGCTTGAACCGCATACAAGCAATGTAATTGGAACGTCGGATTACTTTCAATATACCTAACCAAGACATTCTGATTATTAAGGAAAATGTGTTCTTGGAACTTATCATTGGCCATCGCGTGATTGATGTACGCCGTGGAAAGCACGCGAATGAATTCATTTTCCTTCTCCTTTTCGCAGACATTCGCCTGGAAAACAAATAATTCGGTATAATGAAAGTACAAGAACTTATAATAAAATCAACAATTAATTAATTAAATCAACAAATGAAAGAAATGCATGTTAATTGTTTTTGATACCCAACACAACATTTATAAAGTTGCGAGGATTAGTATCCAAGTAATTTACTATCGCAATTTTAAAACGCCACAATCTACATTGAGAGTAGAAATGTGGAGCTGGAATTGCAAATATCCAGCTATATAGAAATTTGAGACTTACGGATATCCACGAGAATACGTCATCATTTGAAGCCTCTGATTTAAAGAATTGAATTAATTTTTCGGAAATATCCTTATAAGTTAAATTGCATTCGCCTGCCGCGGGGTTTCCGCCGGTTCCCGTCAAATAAATAAGGCTCTGAAATAAAATAATTATTGTATATTATGAAAAATGAAAATACGCATGTTTAAAGTATCCACAATAAACAAAAATATGAAATGTGCGAATAATCAAAGGAGAAGAAATTTGCTCACATTTGATTCCACAAAGTTATCGACTAACTTTGGCTCCATCCAGTCGCTAAAGGTTAAATTGGATGCGTCCCATTTAGCCTTGAGCTGGACAGGTCCTTCCATTTTGATTAGGGTATTGAGAACTGCAGCAAGCAGGTGTCGTGCGTATCCCTGCTTAAGCAGGCAATCGGAGCACTTGTGCAGCGTTTTTAGAGATAGTACACCGGTGGTGATAGGAGTAGCTGTAAAGATTTTTCATTAGTTTTTAAACCCCTGGTTAGCAAAAAATCGGTCCGAAACTGCATTGTGAATATATTACCAAATATATAAATATAAAAATGATATACCTGTTAAATCAGCAAGATACGTCCATATTTTTGGAATATCTACAAGCAGGTCTTCGGCACTCGCAAACATTTCCTTCAAAGCGTTACAATAACTATCTAAGGATATGATTTGTCGCTTTAGAAGATGACTACATAGTACGCCGACTTTTTCACGAGCTGTTACTGATCGCTCCAACCATTCATTAAACCTGAAATCGTGAAAACATACAAATTAGTTCTGTTCAAACTGACTAAAACACGATTGTTGCATGGTCTACTATCAAACTCCATTCATCGAGAAAACTCTAATGGCGTTAGCGAATCCATACATTATTTTTGCACTGAAAAACAGCTATAATTTGTAAGAATTCAAATTACAGACAGTGATTTCTGTGCGTAACATTATAAATATTGAAATATGAATGCTTACATAGCTGTCACGAACTCATGATGTTGGGTTGGGTTGAACTTCTCCTTAATTTCGGCAATAGTGTCGTCCAGACTCGACAAATCATTCATGAATTCCTCCAAGATGCCCTTGCTAATACGAATTAGTTTATCAGCAGATAGCTGTTCGAACTGCGGTGTCGGCACTTTCGGTGGTTGCTGTGTCGGCGTGGGTGTGTTGCGTTGAGAGTTGTCACGCTCGCGTTCGCGCTCCCTCTCCCGCTCGCGGTCCTGACCACGATGCTGCGATCCTGATCGAGAATTGCGGCCATCATACGACTTGAATGTACGCTCTAGGCTCGTGCCCTTTGACATGTACGGATCCTTGCGGTATCCGCCGCGGTTGTCCATATCGCTGTTGGAGTTATCCAGCAATGCATACTTGTTGCTACTGCTGCTATTGCTAGTCGGCGCCGCCTTCTGTGACACGGAGGAGCCACGGCTCCAGTTGCTGAATGAGCTGCGTGAACCAAGTGGTTCGTCGATGGGCGGATTCTGAATCTTCAGCTTGTCCGCTTGCAGCATGAACGACTGGTTAGTCTTGCGCGAACCAGCTGTCATCCAGCCACTATCATCCATCGATCGGCCACCGCGCTTGCCCGAATTGCTCGAATTACGATCATCCTTACGCGGGGTCATTGGGCCCGAGTTCATAGCAGCAATCGCCATCTGCTCGTGATCGGCCTCCTTCTGGATCTGCTCGATAGTCTTCGGATTAAGGTCGGTGCGTCGTGGCACCCATCCACCAGCGCGTAGATCGATCACGTCCTGCAGCATGAAGCGTACGCGACTGCTCACCTTGCCATTCTTGCGATCGACGATATTGCGCATCTGGTCGAAAATCTTGGTAAGGTCGACATTCTTCACTTCAAGATCTTTGCCTATGGTAGACAGGAGCTTGCAGAGACATTCGAGGCGCTCCTCGTCTTCATTCTCAATTAAGTTGTATAAACATCGTACCATGATATTCTGTGTAAGCATTTGCTGCTTAAATAGCTCGCCTGCAAACAATACCTGTTAATAGTATTCCAAATAGGCAAGAAGTACAAAGATTCAATTTAAATTTCAATCAGTCTATAAAAAGATCCTCACCAGAAATCGGTCCACTACTTTCAATTTACCATCATTTTGAAAAATTTAAATTAAAAAAAGACAGAAGAATCTACTCACCAATGAATCGAATATTTCCGACCGATTTCATTCGTATCCTACGATCGTCCTCCTCGAGGGTTAGCATCATTTCCTTCTTTTTCTCCGGGTCGGGGCACGCCTCAATCTCTTCAAGACGGACATTACGATTGCTCTCTTCGCTGGAGTTCTTCTCGAATTCAATCTGGCAACGCGTTACGAGAAGCTTACGGAAGTTGACGAACTCCTTACTCTCGGGCGAAACCGGCACCTGCATGAGAGCCAGCTCTCTGCACATCAACGCGTATGCAACGGAGAAGTTAGGCTCGTCGACAGCCTTCTCAAACACCAGATCGATGACACCTTGCAGACGCTCTGTCGTGTCAATCGGCAGCGTTTTGATTTGATTCAGAAGCGTGCTGAACTTCTGCGGTGTCAATTTGTTCAGTACACCGCGTACTTTTTTGTATAAATCCTATAAATTGAAATCATTCATGGAAAAGTCAGCATATATAAATACAAACGTTAACCAAAACAAATAATAGTACGTACTTCAGTCTTACGGTCATCGTCAGTCTTAACGACGCTTGGATTCAGACGAGCGGGTTTCCATGCATTCTCAGCCTCATGCAATTTGACATCCTCGCGGAAGGAGATGGAGACGCGAATCATGCTTCCTGACTTACCACCCTTCGAGTTGCCACTTGGTTTACCTTGTTGGCTATTACGTTTCGGAGCCTACAAAATGCAAAGATATTATTAATAACTACTCATGATACGCTTAATTCAAGCGGTATTACTTAATTCGATTATCAGATTATTATATCAACACAACGTTTCAGTTCACTACTTTCATTGTTTATTTTTTTACATTTGAAATCATCATTTAAAAAATCAGTTCCTGGCAAAAGAAAGTTTAACAAAGCTGAATACTTACAATTCTGGTGGATTGGGACTTTAAGATGGCATTACTACCGCCAAAACTAGGAGCAAAGTCCGTACGTCCACCCATTGAGTACCTTCCAATATCACCAAGCCTCTGTAAATCAAAATGATATGTAAACATTAATATTTTACAAAAGTTCACAAAGCACAATTTTGCACTTATTCACATTGAGTAGATTTGTTTTAACAGTGATAATTCAAACTTTTATTAAAAAAACTTGAAGTGAAATCACAGCTGAATTAATTTTGCATAACCGCCCGCCGTTTTCACATTAAACGAGTAAAACAGCTGTATAGGTCATGCAAATGTAGCAATGTTTGCAAATATTTTTTTGTCGCTTACATTTCTATCGTCACCAGCCAACACATCATTAATGATGTTCTCAGGTTTCGTTTTGCTCTTTGGATAGGAGCGCAACGCCATGAGGAAGTCGCGGTCGTAGGATTTCTTGCCTTTCGGATTTTGCGGGGACCATTGATCTGCGAATAACACACAAACGTTCATAATAAGCTATCCAATTAGGGACGTACTCCATGCGTTAAATTAATTACGCATTCATTGAGTGAACACACAATAAGCACACACCTTCTTTGTACTGGAGCGGTTTGATCTCCGATTGTTCATTGGTAATGGCTGTCTTGGCGTTGGCTTCATTCTTTGCCTGCACGAGTTTATCGTTGGAGAGTGGTGCACGGTCTGGCTCGTCGCGGTTCTCCTGTACAGCGGGCGGCGCTGTGAAAGGTTTGGGCTGATCCCGCACAATCGCGGTGATGTCGAAGGTATTCTTCTTCGGCGGGTCAGACTTAGTGACCTGGGGCTCACTGTTTGTCTCAGCCGGCATCGGCACAGTTTCCTTCTCGACGACGATCGGTGTCGTGGCAGTGGGCGGCGGCGGCGACTGCTGTGCAACAGCAGGTGGCGTCTGTTGTGTTGGCGCAGCGACTTGCTGTGGCGTTACCGGCACATCGTTTACATTCGTTGACGGCATATCACCGCTTATGCTGAAGGCGTCCATATCGGTGCCTTCCTTGTTCGCTCCTTTTAAGTTTAGCTCCTTCATCTTATTCGCCTTGTTGGTCTTTATCGGCGGCTGAGGAGGGCTCGCGACCACTGCCGGTTTATTGCTCGCCCCAGTCGTTGGTTGACCGCCAGTTTGCTTCGATTGGTCTTTGCCCCTCTGTGTTTGCTTAGATTTACCTAAGAGGAGAAAGAAAGCCGTCAATCAGTACAAATAACACTTGCAAACAAGTATCGAAACAATAAAAACGTATTCATTAATCAATGTATTAGTAGAAATACTACCTCCTTCTGTATGTAAAGAGATTCAACAGATTTCTACTAAATTACTTTCGCATAAGCCGCCCACCATTCTACCTATCAAAGAAGTGGAACAGCTGTAAAGGCTATGCAGATACTGACTAGACTTGTAACTTAGTGATAGATTGTTGCCGTTAGCAAGGACGGCCACGAGTTATCGAGCTTAAAAGGCTAGAGTCGACGTAAAACGGGTCACAAGATGTCACGCGTATTATCGAATTGCCGCTGAATTTCGCAAACGTTGTCAAGTTCAACTTCTGTTCCAAATCAGATTAATGGAAACCAAACCATTCACTTTAACATTCATTCCAGAAAACTACGAGAGAGTGGGAAATATGATAGATCATCGCTGTAAATATTTCCTAAAGTGGAAAAAGAATTTCTCGCATACTTATGAAAATTTTGGCATCGAACCACAAACACTGCTAGTAATTTTGACCAACGCCAAAAAATACATACGATATCACCGTGGGCAGTTATAAAATTATCACTTGAGCGTGATTCACTTTCGTGGGCTATCGCTGACAAATACCGGCATAAAAGGGGAGCTTTCTTGGCACGTCGGCCAGAATGTAGGCGGTTTGATTGCCTCACACAACACACACCGGCCGGCGACGGCTGGTTTGTGTGTTATGCGTACTGTACTGGTAGCACGAAAATCGTTGTGCGCGATTTATACGTAGGTTGAAACACCGACCGAATCACTGGCGATATTAACCAAGTGAAAGAAGAGAAAAAGCATTGACCGAACCTAAACCACGTACCGGCATACCAGCGGCGCAGTGAAGTGCAGCCGTGGCTCAACTCAACAGTAATGAATGCGATTAATCGCGTTTCGACGCTCGGCAACTCCCGGCCATGTCTGCCACACGTCTACTGGTATTATATTCCATTAATTAGCGGAGATGTTAAATTACATCATTGTGAGTTGTACCTGAATGGTTACAAGGACGTTAAATGCAAATTTTATTAAATTTCAGTAAGTCTTCAAAAAGTTTGAAATATAGCCATAAACAACAGATTGCCGGCCACAGAAGAATAATGAACCATAAAAGTAATGTTAGTTATCATTTAAGCATACCCATAACCGGAATTTGGAAATATCTAAACACTTAAAATATGAAGTACTAGTATCTATAACTGCTATTAATCCGAGAGAATACGCTCAAAATATTTAATAAGCGAAAAAAAATGCGAGCAGAAACAACTGTACTTCACACGTGTTTCTATAGACTTCAAAATTGAAAATTCAATAAATTGAATGTGGCATTTTAAAAGTGGAATTGTAGTTTACACGTGTTTGTAATCATTTTACACAAAATTAAACTGAAAAACGAAAATTTTGGGTCAAATATAATTTGTGTGAGAGTGTGGGTCCACAATAACCGGTATATGCAGCATCGCAACAATTCGGCCAGATCTGATCTTATTCGCAAATTCTCTGTCCATTCCGCAACAAGGTGAACCACACTGCTTGCTGCACACATACACATACGACTTCTACATATTGGGACTTTCTAAAAGCCGACCCGGCGAACACGCTGCGCTTGCATAAATTACGGGTATGCGATCGCACACGCTAACAGTACGTACGCCGACAGCGCTGAATCGATACAATACAAAACGGGACACAAAAAGACCATTAGAAAAACATCACATTGACCGAAAATTGTTATATAATAACCGCTCAACGCACGCATTCAGCAAACAGCAGCACCTTCTTGGGCGCGGTGCGGCGTGGCTACCGTTGCCTGCGACGATCTCACCTTCGCCACACTCGCCTGCGTCTCGTACATTAGAAACATGCAAATCGCAATCGGCTACACACAATTCCCATAATCGTAAAAATGACGAGGTACGGACACATCAAAAAGGCAACACAATAATTATCATTACCCCTATCTAATTGCGGCATGTCCGCAACCAATTAACGGTCGCACACTTTGAGCTTAAAGATCTGTTGGAGATGTGTCTCGGGAATGGGCTATTCTTAGACGTGACGAAGAGACGCAAATCGCAGCGCCGAGTGTGTGTGTGTGTGTGTCCCGCCTTCTTGAGTAGCTCCACACTGCCGGGTGCAGCGAGTGAAAAAAAACTCCAAAACTATTTCAACGGCGCGACTTCGTATCTCGCTGCACCGAATTTAGAATCTACGCGCACACGCTAAGGTATTCACACTGCTTTAGTTTAAAATATCCGCGTACATATACACAGCGTAAAGGTCAGTCTGCTCGTGTACAGCTAAAATCTTATTACAAAAAAAATTGGAAAACTGTAATCTTTGATGGAGATTCAAAACTTTAAATAAAAATTTACGAACACGTTTTGTACTTGGTACTAAGTTACACTTATCAGATCACTTTTCGGTTACTTTGGCTTTTTTCTTTACTTAAAACTAAGTTGTAAAAATATGGGCGAATATAGTTACGCGAGTATTTGAATTTTGCGGGTGCAGCGCGGATAAAAGTGTAGCCCGCACCAGCACACGAGACTTGTGCTCAACGAACACGTTGCGTGCGACCCATGTGGTCGCCGCGAGTAGAACTGTACGCCGACGACAGCCATGTTGGACGAGGGCGCATCGTACAGTTCCGGCCGAACACGTACGATGCTGCGAGCGCCCCCACCGCAACCGTTGAAACTCTTGGAAAATGCAACCGTTTTTAATTTCAGAAATTTTTAGATTCTAGGAAACGTCGTGGAAGGGCCTTGTTGTTTCTTGTCTTGCAAGTGTCGTAAAACTATCAATCATACCACTTAAATTCGGGAATTAATTAAGATTTTTTTTTATTTATAGAAGCTATTAATTTCCTATATGAAAGGACATTCAGGGCATAATTTTAGTATTAAAATTTTGCAAATTCCAAGTTATGGGTTCCAAATTTCATTTTCTGAAATTCCGTAGAAAATACTGACAGGGCTGGTGCTAATAAAATTATTCTTGCACACCAATTGAGGCCCGATTTAATTGTTTCTTATTTACTAAAATATAACTAAAATACAACAAACACGCTTTGAAATAATCGCAGAAAAGGAGACAATTAATTACAAGACCTATTAACACGATCAAAGGTAGAAACATAATTAACCGAAAATAAACGAATATTGTCGCAAGACTGCATCCTTTTTAAAAAATTAAATTTTTTTGTAAAACTATTGAAATATGATAAGAGCACTGAATATGATATGATAAGAGCACTTTTTTATGTTGCGAAATTGGAATCCATTCACACCCCATGCCTTCAGAGGGGGCAGCACTACCGATGACCAAATTTTATATTACTGTGATCATGGCGTTGTCGCAAAGAGATAGTTGCTTTACGAGCGGCTTTTAGAATTGCGTAAAACCTCGGCCTAGCAACAATCGCACATTATACACATTCCACGAGCGCCAGGCAATTTCCATTTCCATTGTATTTTAAAATTCACGATTTCTAAGATGACACAGATGGCAGTACCAATTTCCGGTCACAATTTGAACATCTACATACCACGTGCAGCGATTGAACGTATCGAGATTTGTAAGAGCAGATAAGGAAGTGTGTATGTGTGAATTGTGTTTTGGTTTTGTATGATGTAGAGATAAGCGAGCACTACTTTTGTACAGAGTTTTTATTTCGGTTGTCAGCCGTCAGCGCCAAGTATTTCGGTATTTACACTGCGTGTACGTGATGTCAAGTATGTAAGTCAATGTGTAATGTGGTCAAGTGGTCGTAAGCAAGGCGAGCAAGTGAAACGCTAGCAGCGTTAAAGTGAATGCAAGAAACTCACCGCTATTCTCCTGGCTGACAGTCGGCTGCTGCGGCAGAGCAGCACTCGACGTATTCTCGGCGGGCACGACGCTCTCCTTCTTGGTAGCCGCTGCAGCAGGCTGCTTCTTATCCTCGCGTTGCAACAGGCCGGCTTGGAATGGCTGCTGCGATTGCAAATCCTTGGAGATGGGTTTCGAGAGATGCTCAGTGGGCGCCTGCGCCGCTGATGGCTGCTCTTTGGGCTTCACCTCCTCCTTGGGCTTGGCTGCATCGACCGTCGCCGTAGACTCCTTCAGCTGTGGCGGCGGCGCTGTCTCCTTCAGCGTTGGTTCCTTTTGCAACAACGGAGCGGGCTCCTTCGGGCCGGCAGAAGAGGCGGCGGATTGCTGTGGCTGTTCGCGCGGCTTGCGACCCTTCGCTGGACTCTCGCGGTCCTTGGGCTTGCCCGGTATCGTCACCTCGGCGGCGTTTGAGATCGCCGACACGACGGGGGTCTCTTTGGCAGTATTTGATTGGTTATTGGCCGGAACAAAATCATTTGTTGGCACCTAAAAAGGCAAAATATTTGCTTGAATCGATTCAATTTTAACAACCACCTAGGATTGGATTTTACTATAGAGCATGACTTCGCTGACTACGAAACCATGGAGATGGACAACCCCTTCAAGTGTGATGCACGAAGTAGCACTTAATTAAATGGAATTTGGTGTGCGATTTCTCTGCAATTCGTTTAACTTCATTTCAAAGTATTTCTGGATTTTTATTTGTTTTTTAAATTGTGTAGCTTTGATCCTTGAAATATATTCGATCATTGTCTACACCAGCTAGTATGCCTCCCATTCAGAGGTTAACTAAAGCATGAAAAAGGTCAAATTTTTGCAGTGAGTTGTCGAAACAGTATCCGCTGCTATGGAGATTCTTTTCATAAATTCGCAATTTTTGTATAATTAAATTTACGGGAATGTTGGCAAAGACAAATACAGTGAAATCTTTCCTTCTAGTTTTAAAGCTTAATTATAAATTTCTTATTCTTGCAGACCTATATGAAATGATAAAATGATACTGAATACTAACTGATTTACAACAAATGATACCACTCCAACTATCCAAACTTATTTCGAGAATTTGAGGATTTCAACTAATTTGTCTACCAAAAGGTGCATTTCAATCTATAACAGATAAATTATGTTACATACCTGTAATTTACTAGATTTAGCTATGTCGTTTCTATTATGTACATTTTGGGAAATCTGATGGAATGGGGTGGGTTGCGTTTGCTGTACTATCGGCTGTTGCGGAGAGGCGTCATGTACTTGATGGTGCGTTGGCGCCTCATGGTGCTGGTGGTGATGCTCCTCATCGACGGCGAGCGCGCTCGCCGAGTCCTTGTTGATCGCCTGCGCCACCTGCTTGGCGAACGTCGCCTGCACTTCCTTGGAATTGAGCGGAGGTATCGGCTGCGGCGTTTGGCGCGCCGACGACTCGCCAGACGTCGGATGCATCTCATCATCATCGATCGGCAGCATCGTCTCCGGATTGATGATCTGGATGGCGTTCGTGCGTTTCTTCTGGGGCTTCTTCGGCTGCGCAGCCGTCATCACGGCTGGCGCCATCGTCGGCGCCTGCTGCACCGGTGCGTGCTGCATACCCTGTGGCACCGGCGGCACCTGCGCCTGTGGCTGGCGCGGCAGCGCTGGGTAATTGTAGTAGGGCCCGGCGTATTGTGGCGTCGCCATGTACGTGTGACCCTGATAAAAGCCAACGTTCGGCTGCATGAACGCCGCCGCGGGTGCGGCACGCTGCCCATACCCCTGGAACTGTGGCATCGCTGGCACGTTCAGCACCTGAAACGGCTGCATCGGAATCGATGGATGGCCGGTGTATATCGTTTGCTGATTCTACAATAAAATTATACATATTTTGTTTAATGATTCCTGTTCTAAACGACTCTGCTCGTAGAGTCCGTAGTCCTGGCAGCAAACTCACCGGTCTAGCATTAAGGATACGCGGTGTCTGACTATTGGGCGGTCGTGTGAAGAAGTTGGGCCCACCACGTGACTGGTACATGCCCATCGTCGGTTGCTGCTGCTGGACATGCTGCTGCACCTTGAGGTCGGCGTTGGGTGGCGTCGAAGCCTGTGTGGGCGGGCCGGTGGGCGCCATGCCTCTCAGCGGCGGTCCTTGGTTCGCAATCTGATTCGGGGGCTGTTGCTGCTGCTGGACGTACGACTGATGACTAACATGAAACTCAGCTCCTATAAAAGTAATAACGACCATCTAAGCAAGCGCGCATAAAAGGAGAGCAAAAACCTGAAAAAGTTCTATTTTTTGTCTGCACGATCGTTTTGGATCACTCACTTGGCGTCGGAGGTCTCTGCAAATAACTATTACACAATTAAGGAAGCAATCGATAGTATAAACAGTTCATTAATTGTCACGTAAATTTCTCGTCACGATGATAAAGTGGCAGGGTAATAAGGCATTCCTATTTACTACTAGACCACAAAATGCTTGAATCCGTTAAATTGAAGTAGTGCACAATTACTATAATTGTGATATAAGCATTAAGACATGAAATTATTTCGAATACAGGTATTTAAAAGGTTTAATTGTGAAAACTTTCACATTATGCTGTACGTAAATCTACGTTCAGAACGTAAGAATGTCTACGCGTCAAGTGGGAAGAGAAATGTTAAACGCAACTAGTATACTTGTACATTTCCGCGAAAAAGTAGATCAAATGAAAGTTTAAAGCAATATAATTGGACGCACAAATAACGTGAATCTACTCAGTCGAGGTCGGCGGGCGCAATATCGAACTTGCTTAAATTTTACATCAGCAATTGGGCAATGACGAAAATGCATGTGGCCCGCTCGGGCGCGTAATCGACCTGTGTGCACGCGGGGCGCGATGCAAAAATCAATAGAACGTGCACTTGTGCGGTGATGACGCTCTCTGCCACCGCCTCTGCACAACTTTGTGTGCATGGTTCCGGTGTGCATGCCTCTCAGCTTGCAGAAGTGCGGCGTGCCGCTCCCGCTAGGGCACATTGCACGGCGCATTGCATTACGGCCGAAACGCACACATACTATACTAGCATCACACAACACCAAAGTGGGTCAGGAAAATGGGTCGCGCCGCTGCGGCTCGCGGTTCTGTTCGTTCGCGTTCGTGTAACCTTAACCAGGGGACCTAGTTGCACAAATAATGCACTTACACCTCTAACCACGCGGCATGGAAAACCGAAAAACCTTTTCGCCATTGATCTTGCGCCATTTGGTAGGTGCATTCACGCAACACATGAATAATGAGCCACGCACTTCCGACGAAAACCTACTCACGATTCCTGCCCACTACCGTCCCATTCATCCGATAAAAACATAGCCTGCAATTACCCGAGAAGTTTTCTCCTCCGTGCGCGTATTTGGCGCTCTCAATCTATTACATCATAGATCACAAGTCGCACCACAGCAGTAACAGCAGCGCTGCTGTGATGCATTCAGGCATTCGCAGCATTCAAACATTACCAACGACATTACACAACGCGCAACGTAGAGAAAAATGAAACGACGACGCTGCCGCAAGGCCCCGTTATTCTATTCACATTCCTATGCCGTATGTATGCATATACAGAGAGGGACACATAGTTGCGGCAGTTTCCAAACAAAATGTCCCTCTCTTAGTTTCTGCTTTTACCGTGGTACTTGCGCTTCATTTCTAACACGGATTTCTGCATCTAGTTTGCCCGTCAGCCGAGAAGTCGGCCAACTTTGCAAGGTTG
This sequence comes from Weissflogia rhopalogaster, assembly GCA_019419845.2. NCBI lineage: Eukaryota > Metazoa > Arthropoda > Insecta > Coleoptera > Staphylinidae > Weissflogia > Weissflogia rhopalogaster. Next base: position 18,163 of record WSZQ02019975.1, on the reverse strand, counting down.
CAAATATTTGCAGCGCTTTTCAAGGACGTTCGCGACGCGTTTAAATTTTCGCCTCGCATTTGCTGCTGCTGTGGGTTAATGACAACAGTCGGAGACGGCCAGACTAAGCAAACGTGGAAAACGAGAATGCGACAACCGGAAATCACCGACGCCTAATAGACAACTGCATTCCTACCACATTCTTGTACCAAGTGCAAAAAAATTAAATTACGAACATACTCATGTGTCAAAATCTTGTTTTTTTTTCTGTCTGAACGAATGACTAACGGAATCCAGTGAGGGGAACAACCCAGACAATGAATTATTCGTCCCGCCGCGGACGAAAACACAATCGTGCGCGAATCTACAAGTTGCATTCTCGCCAAACATGCGTCCAACATACAATGTGTCAAACGACGTCCGCAATAACCTGCGCGTACGAAATTTCAATGAAAACAGCTGTGTACAGATGTGCACATGCAAACGCGTGATTTACAGCTGTAAGTACCATCCTATCGGACGTCGGGATGCAATAAAAGAGCCGACCGCGTGCCGAAAACGCATTGTGTTTGCGTGCAAACTTGTTTTTGGCCCGCACGCAGGCAACTGTCAAGAGCAATCTTTGGCCCCGGACGACGGTAGCGAACCACCCGATGCATACACATTCAGGCCAACTTTTGAAGCCGGCTGTACAGTATACACAAAGAGATGCACACTGATTCGCATTTTCCCCGAAATTCCAAGAATACCCGTAGGTAGTAAATACGGTCAACTAAGTTCAAAATTAGTCAAATATGCTTCAATTTACCCAGCTATAGCCAGACAATAAAGAATGTCTGCATTGCAACGAAAATAAAGATTTCAACAATTATTTTTTACCTGTTCGAACATTCGAGTTTTACATGTATGCATATATCGACATATTCAGTATCTGAATTTTTCAACTTACGCTGTGGCTGTATCATCCGATAATGCGGCGGCGGTGGCAATAAACAAATCTCCGGCTTGACGGGCCCGTTAACATATCTCGACACCATTTTGTCGCCGGGTATGTGGGCAAAATTGCGCACGATCAAAAAAAGAAATAAATTGACGCGCGAAATAGGCTCGCCGAAGACGAGGTGTCCTCGGTGTACACGTGCGTGTAGTAAGTAAAATTGTAAACGTTTACTGGAGCACAATCATCAAACGCGCGTTATTGTGCTCGTACAACTAGTTCTTGCATCTTTGGTGCCTTCCGCCTCCGCCGAAAATGTGCGCTCGGTATTGTGCTGCTGAGGCTTCTGGGGATGATAATGCGTTGTGTCGTGGTACCCTCCTGCTAGCTGGTGCATTTTGCCGTGGCACACATGCTACACACCAAAGTTAAAATCACTCGTGATTGCGCACACACGCGACCGTAGCACAACCAACCGCGTAAGCGTGACGCGAGCGTGTGTCTATTGATTCTCGCCAAAAAGGCAGATCGACCACCAACAGCGACACACCAACCCGACGACCACGAGGTATCAGTACCCTTCGGTTTCGACGCGTTATAGTAGGCCTTGTTGACGAGGGCCGCCGTATGGTCTTCGGAGCGAAGTCACCAACTGTGTGTATTTCGCAGCACTGCCCGCCAACGCCGTGCGATTCTAGTGCCCCTCCGATAAAAATCGATAAGGGCGTTTGAGAAATCACCGTGCAGCAGCAGCAGTAACAGCCGCACGCACTCGCGAGACGAACACGCGTGCACACACACACTCTTTTGTTTTAGGGCGGCGCACACGACACCAAACGCGTGTATGTACTAACGAACAACCAACGAATGCACGATAGTAGAAATTTTCGCGAAGGGTTTGGCGGATGATTCTCGAGGTCTTCGCTGCACTGACTGCTCCGTACTGTGCATAAGCAGCTTTCAATCAACGATAAGAAAGCACGCGCGCGGTTTTCACTGATGCCGCACGCTGATTGCCGCACTTCTTGCGGTATTCATGCGATGCGACCGCGCTGACGTTTACTCGAATTGTGGTAAAACGATTGAAGCGAAACCCGTCGAATTCTTCTCTTAAACATTTGTCACCGTTGTGCGCACCGACAACGCCATTGTATCGACTGGCAGCGCTTACGATGTTCGGCAGCGAACGAAAACTGCCGACAGGTTGCATGACGCATGCGCACCGCACGCGAACACCGTTGCCAAATGTACACGACCCCGAGCGACGAATCGGCAAACATCGGTTAACAGGATCAGCGTAACATGCGCTTGCAGTGCAACCGGAAGTGGACACAAGGGCACATTCGACATGCGTTCTAATAGCAACCAAAACTAGATCACATTAAATCATGTAATTGAGTCATATTTAAAAATGATCTTAAAATGCAAAATGAAATACGGTTGTGAAATCAAAGAAAAATAGATGATAATCAGGAGAAATGTAAAGAAAACATGAAATTTCCCTTGTTTGTAATATCGCCACTATCCTCCCTAATCGTAATCGGGCATGAATTACGTAATCCCTGCGGATGCAGGATTTTCCACGCGATGACAGCGCAGAAAAATGCGCTCAAAGTCGTCGCTAAAACGAGCGTAAAACTACTCGAAAGAGCGCACACGTACATGCCACGTGACGTTCTCGTGTACGAGTATCATACTCACGTTCTGACAACCTAACTACACTCTCAAGCTCGGAATGCTCGACTAAAAGTTGCTGAGTGCTTTGCAGGAGGAATGTATTGAGGTTAAGCGTACCAAGGCGGATGCTGAACACTATGCCTTCGGGCTCACAGTGTACCAAAATTCCTGCACATATTTGATGCAACTTTACACACTCGTATTACCTGCTTCCATGCGAAGAGCCACCCTCGAGAGGGCGCCGGTGATGCGTGGTGGAGGCGGTTACCGCCGCTCAGACACCATATGGGTTGTACCGTGCGGGCGGAGAGGCGCGCGCGCACCGCGTGACACGCACCGGGCAGCCGTCTCGCGATGTTTTTATTATTAGTCCTCGCAGGGGAGCACAAACGCATACGCGCACTACAAAACACGCACGTCCGCGAAGACAGGTGAACGTGTACTACTGGATTGGGCCAATGAAAGTTATGCTCGTATATAACATGACACAATCCGCTCGCAGCACATCGCTCAGCACACTGCGGCTACCGTTGTGCCGGCGCTCGCGCTATCGCCGCGGTAAAGGTGCGTTTCGTACGTACGTCATACGTTTGCAGGCCGTAAAAAAGCGAACGAAAGTTATGATTTAACTTATGGCGAAAAAGAACAAAATCGACCGTTTGTCCGCCACTGCTTCAGCATGGCTCTAGTAATGCATCAAGTTACGAAAACAAACATTGTTTAACATTCCATGCAATTTAGAAAAACAAACTAAGCTAAATTCCCCAGTAGCATATATACATTATCAGCGGGTGATAAGCAATGAATCTTTGAAGATCATCTCTCTTAGTACGCAGCGCATGCGCATATCGGCCACTGCATGTACAAAAGAAAAGAAACACGAAAGAGACGAACTCTACCGATGCTAAATTTAGGTCAATTGTAAAATATCCAGGAGAGCGGTGCGTAACACATCCCCACACATGTTTAAATCTGACCTAACCGAAGCGAGAAAAAGGGGCGTAACGAATGTTGTTGTTAGCAGTGCCTTAGATTGCCTTACCACCTTACCAACGAGTTCCTGCTGCTATGTGGGAGCTGTGAATATTACAATTGGCATGATTGCTTTAGAAAAGGATACGGTTGTTGCTGCGGAAAGCGCGTCTGCGTCTGACCACCACCTACGGGTGGCGCCTGCTTCTGGTTCCCGCTCATCGTTGGCGGAGGTTCGCGCGGTGGCGCACGCTGCCTGGACGGCTGATCCTCCTGCTGCGGCGTCCTTCCCCCCGGCCGGTGAGTTGGTCACTCCTGCGCCTCTCAGTGCAGCGGCCGCCCCGTGTCGGCAGGCCCACGAGTGGAATACATATGTTCAATGCAGACGCATCACACACGCGCGGCACAGCACAATTCGGTCGGCCGTGTCATAATCCGCTGCCGTCCGCCGGGCCAACCCCGTCCGTCGACGTACGAACACAAACAATCAACACACGAGCGCGCGCCCCAACGCCGCGCCGAGTAAAAAAAAGTTCGCACACCCCCGGAGCCGACGTCCACACACGTTTGCTGCTCACTGCTAGTGTGGTCGGCGTGATTTTCCTCGCAGGTGGCGGGTGAGCGCTTCAAGCTGTTATTTTTTTTTTTGTTTCTGCACGGTTGTGTATTTGTCGGTGTTTGTTTCGCTGGGTCTGCGCGCGTTTCGCTCGGCGTGTATGACGCACACACTACTCCACGCAAAACCACTTTGAACTCAAAGGTTAATATTCAGTTCCCAAGATGGCCGATTCGGTTAACCCAAAAACATGTTTCGCGTCGCTCGCCGCCACACTGCGCGATCGAACGCGGCACTCACGGGCGCTTAAGCGGCTGCGGCCTATGCTCTCGCGCCACGACAATTAGCACAATGTCAATCAGTAATCGTTGAAATTAAAACTAATAATTGTATTAAAAATGACACGCGGCTTTCACGTTGCTACTCATGCACGACTACCGGTCATGCGACGAACCAATTGTGAGATGTGTGCACTGTTGCCGCCTTTCACATGCA
>WSZQ02019975.1:0-13447 GCA_019419845.2 Weissflogia rhopalogaster | reverse complement strand
TGCTACTCATGCACGACTACCGGTCATGCGACGAACCAATTGTGAGATGTGTGCACTGTTGCCGCCTTTCACATGCAGACATCGGCAATTTTCGACTCTAATATATACAACACATGGATATATGTGAATTTCAAACGTGCGGAACACATTTTTGATATTTCCCAAAAATATTTCGTCAAGTTTTACAGGATTCATGAATATATTTCATGCATAGGTTTCAATGTTTATTATTTCTTACACCTATCAAATAACAAAATATTTTTGCATCGAATTGAATTATTCATGTTCATCATTCTTCTTATTTTGTCTCTTACAAATAAGTTTTTGCATTTCTGACTGTCAAACTTGCAATTTAATTTATTTCAAGTAAATTAAAAATTGCATTTCGATTGTAGATGATCTCCCATCAAAAATTATACTCCACATGGATAAATTTTGATCAATTTAATTTATTACTTTAATTCGTTTATAATAATAGTATGATGAAGAATTATCTTTAAAAATATATATTATACAATATTATACAATTTTAATGTTAAATTCATAAAGAAATTTAAAATAGTTGTCTCCGTAATGAAGTTTGACTCTACATGATCAAACTTCAATTTTTTTCAAGTATCTAAAAAAGATAGGTTAAGATAGCTGCCCCGGAGAAGAAACGGTCATCAGACTCGTTTTTAAATTCGAAAATTGTGAGTATTAATATACAATGAACATACTACAGTAATTGATTTCATTTTAATTCATTAATTAGAATAACAATGGAGCCAATGAACCTCGGAAGTCCTCCATCGAGTCCCGCATCACCGAACCCCAACTTTTTACCCGCGTATTTAATGGGCGAAACACAACAGATTTCCTCGCCGAGTAATCCAGCAATATCTCCAGGTCGCAATAAAACTCCGCTGATGATGAAGTCCGGGGCGCACCAGCAATATTCGCAAAATATGCGCCAAAAGCTCCTCTTCAATCAATCGAATCTCTCCGATTTTAACACCTCCACAGCCAGCCCGTTCGGCAGTCCTGCTGTAGAAAAGGGCGGTCCGCCGAAAACAGGTCTTTTCGACGTGCCTGAAAAGGGTAGCAACACGCCGGTGTTGAGCAGCACTATGCGCCATCCGTCGTCTGGCGAACCGCCAATGTTCAGCATGAACGAGAGCACCATGTTCGACACCATCGACGGCAGCTTCCGACAATCAGCGCCTATCAATCAGCCAGCTCAGGCATTGAACGATAGTTACAACTATTACAATCAAGATGCAAGCCGGAGTATGGCAATGCAAATGTGTAGACCAACGAATCAAATCAATACACTGTGGGTTACAGTGTTTGGGTTTGTTCCAAGCAGTACTAGTTTGATTATCGCTCAGTTGGCGAACTGTGGCACCATTCAGGAGAAGAAATATCCTACTCAGGGGAATTGGATACATGTGAAATACTGTTCGACGCAAGAAGTCGCCAAGGCATTATTGCTGAACGGTAAACTGATTTCGAATAGCATCATGATTGGTGTCGTACCATATTATAATAAGACTGAGATGGATAAAGAAAATAATGCATCGGGTGCTCAATATACTTCACCAATTCGTGCACGTTCATTGCGTACTTCCACCGTACCGCAGATGACATCGAATACGGTGGTGTCACCACAAAATGTTCCACAGAAATCAACTGGTATTGTCACTAAAGCAATGGAGTATGTTTTCGGTTGGTGATTGTTAGTCGATATTTATTTTATTTATATAATGGTCAAAATCATATTCTCTTGTTTAGCCCTATTAATCTAATGTTTACTGTATACTTTCCTATGAATTACTTATCTAGCTTGTTGAATGTGACGTGTGTTTTATTATTGAAATATTCTTTTTCTTTTGTATTTGTATATCTTTTTACTTCTCAAACATTGATAAATCACGATAGAAAGTAGTTTCTGTCTGAACCCAAGCAGTAATCCTTGCCAATTTAAATCTGAAATGAGATGGAATATATTAATTGTATTTCAATAAACAATTTACAGTGGACTCTGTCATGTACGAAGTGACGCGACAAACCTTATTTTAGCTCTTAGCAGGAGGCTAAAAATCAAAACTTTGCTTTATTATAATTTCTAATGTACATAACGTAGAATTTTCATCCATGCAATAACTGAGTCTCCATTAAATGTTGTTTGTTTTGGTATATCCCATAAACGAAGTGATAGAGAAATCTAACGTCAAAGAAAATTTAATTTCCCTAAAAATAACTAATTCTAAAGTTATCGATTATTTTCGTATTTTCCGTAATCAAATGATTAGAAACTATGTATCATTCGATTCTGAGTGAAATTTACTACAAACTACTGCGAATTCTTCGTTTAGTACCTAGAAGATATATAAACTGATGAAAGTTAAGTATAATTACGGAGACATTTTCACAACCATAGAAATGACTTATCACAATCATTCCATGCTTATTCATCTTTGCTATGTTCCTAGGGTCATTAATCTTACACCAACCGATTCAGAAGTAAATTTGTCACAATCTTCATTTTACTAACTTTGATTAATTATTTAGGAGCGATATTATAGATTGCTGTAATAACTTCAACATGTTTCAATTACAATGTAAGTGGAGAAATTAGAGTACAGTAGAAGAATTAAGCGATGAGGATGTATTTCCTAAAATGTAATAAGTTTGGGGAATTACACATAAATTTAGTATACAAGAGTATACATTTTCCCAAAAATTTGCATGGTCTAAAATATTTTATTTTATCACAATAGGCTATCATTCTGAAAACAGCTTTAGTAAAACCCAACTTATCCAGAGGACAATAACTGGCCCATCGTAATATTTTACGACTTACGTTCATTCAAAACTCGTAAACACAGAAAATGCAAATTCAAGTTTATCGCATTCTAGGTAATTTGTACTCGGTTATTACCCGAATTTTATAATCACTAGTCTAATCCCGTCGTTTATTCGAGCTACCTCGCCTTGAAATTCCTAACGATCCACTTCTAAGAAGTACAGTAGACAATTGAGTTTTAGTTTATCTAAAGTCAACTCAGCAAACGCTGAATTGAAATTCTTTAAGATTTCGATGAATTGACTGAAAATATTAAAGTTCAATGTTCTCTGTTGTTTTTGCATAGATTTGCATTACGAAACATATATTACAATAAGCTAAAGTAATTGTGTAGGTTTCGCTTGGTCATTTCGTTTAGCCTTCTATTCATATCATTTTATGTAAATAATGGTTACATTGGCAAAGAATTTAATACAGCTAATGACAACAGTAGTCAATAAAATAATAACCAATAAAGTAAAATAAATAGAATGGTTACAAAGTTGGATCAGGCAAAAAGATTGTCTAATATTTTAGTCAGTTGACACTTCTAGACAGAATATGAACGCATCAATAAAAAAATAAATAGAAAAAGAGGAAGAAATAGAGAAAAGGAAGAGACAGCCCTCGATAAGTGCGGTTTCGAAAAACGCGACAATTTTGCCTATATTGATTCCGCTTTGATCGCACGAGTCAACACGATTTACTAAGAATTTCTACATGTTTAATCATTTCAATCACATATGATTTGCAGTCATTTGAAATATTAAAGTTGAAAAACAAAAACGTAAAACATGAAAAAAAAATAGTAGAAAATATGATTTTTTTTATATTTTTTTTTTCACCTAACTAGATTAGAATCAAATATTGGAGAGGAAGCTATAGATATCAAATATAATACTGCTACTACTATTACAAGTAAAAATACATATGAAACAAAGCCACCTCTATTTTTTAATAATAGAAAATTATTTACTATTTTCTGAAATAAATCAATATTGAACCAAAGGGAATCTCAGAAAATACTTAAGAGTTGTAATGTAGGAATAGCTTATTTTATTATACACTTCTAAAGCTAAATAGAAACATTTCCTTCATTAAAATTACATTCGCTGAATAGTTATTCAAGCCTAACTTGTAAGACTTCCACGATCGAATTAAACATCAAACGAGTTGCTAAATTAATTATATGCTCATCATAACAGCAAGGGTCTTAAATTAATAAATTTATGCACATTTCTTATTAACTGGCATAAGAAATAATAGGTATACAAAACCTAAGAGTGAAAATCCTCTAATAAAATATACACTGCATCATCGATCTGTTATTTCGGACTTTCGATTTTCGGTGCCGAAAGCTCAGTCATCTTGGGATATTTCGCATGCATCTTATCCAACTCCGATTGCGACCATAGAATCAACTTTAGCAACGTGGAGATCTTCGGCATTGTGCACTCCTGGTGCTCCATGCGTAAAATAGCTGCGTTTACCTCACTGGCAATCTTCTGTCGGTGTGCAGGTTGGAGTAAATCACCAAATGGGCTGTTTAAAGGCTCCTCGAACGCTAACAAGGCTACCGTACGCTCCAACTCCTCAAGAACAGAGGGATCCGCTTCACCAGCTTCGCTGAGATGCGATTGTGCAAACGAAAGAGCTTCCTCAACGCGATTATTGCGGATCAATTCAATCAAATGCAACTGTTGTAAATGGAAGTACAAATAACGGTCGTTGTCCAACAGTTCTGGATGCAATTGATTTATAAATGCAGTTGCCTCTTGAACGCGACCATTTATAATAGCATCACGAATACGAATTCTGTCATCAAGGGAATTGAGTTCGATGGTAGGTCCGACACCAGATTCTTGCTGGAATTTCTCGGCAGCCTCCTTGAAACCCTCTACAAAATTTGAGAAAATGTATTAACTACTGCATAACCTTGACCACTATCACACGGAAAAGGCAGAAGGTTTTACCTGTAACTAGGTAGTTCATAATCAGTTTATTCATGCTCAGTCGGCTGATTTCCCTGCCGTGGAGCATTTTCACCCATTCTTCTTTCGTCGGAAGCACTTCCAGTTTATCGGCGGTCGTCATTACTGTCGGTGGTGGTTGTGAATTTAATACTCAAGGTAACAGTAATCGACAAAGGTTCTAGCAAAAGTGTGTAGCTAGATATGGTTAGTCTATGGTGTGTAGTGAATGAGCAAATAATGATAATAATGGGGTGCATCAGCTGGGAACTGTTTTGACAGTAAACACATATATCGGCAATGTTGTGAAATATTATTTCTTATCTTTATTGATAGATGGAGCAATTTATAAAATAAATCTCAAATGGTTGAATACTTCAACATTTTCTGCATCGCACAATTCGTATAATTAATTATCTAATTGGATTATTTAAAATGAATACGTTATTGAATCGGTTAAATTAATGTTAATTAAAGAATTATTAATGATACTTTCCTTTCTATTTTTCGTTCCTTACTTCCAACTTTCGATAAAAGGGGGCGGTAGGGGTACAGGTGAACAAATTAAGAATACCAAAGTTGTGGGACTTGTATCTCGTGTCGGCCAAATGTTGAAATAAAAATGTGAAATTCAAACTTTGTTTTAAAATAACATGTATTATACATATCGTAATATCGTAGAATTGTCATTCATGCAGTAATTGAGCTGAAGTTAAGTCAAATAACGTCGGTCTCTGAAAAAATGACACCACCCAAAGGTTCCATCATCTCATGTCTCATAGCCCTAAGAGTTTAAATCAAGTAACAATCGATTCATGGTGAAATTTGCTACAAATTCCTGGAATAGTTCGCCGTTTATTTGCCTATAAACGATATTGAAAGTAAGGTTTCGTCGATAATTCGTGCAGAGCGATTTAAATTGTGATATCACCCACGATTATTCACCCAGGAAAAAAACTAGGCAACGTTTTGAACGTAGTTTAGCCTGTTAACTTTATATAACAATAAGAAACTGAAGCAATCAATAATCTTCTGTAGTCCGAGATTATTATAATCCGAAATTTTCACTATACTCATCAAAATTGATCGACTTATATTGCCATATAATATTATTAATAAAATGTATATTGTTGTTTGATAAACGTATATTTATTAATCGACGAAAAAGCTCATATTATTGCAATTTCTTGTTTCGATTTGTGCAGAAATTATGAATGCATTTGTGTTTACGTGTGTGCCCATAGCAATGCTGAATTTCTTGCAATTGCTATCATACAGGTATATACAATACATAATACAATATGTAAATAAAAATGAAAAAATAAATAATAAGTATATACAAACATAAGTATCATATTTTACAATAACAAGTACTAACATATAACATATCTTCGTGCAGCGCATAAAATGGCGGCCGCATCGCATTTACAATCCATAAATTTCATTATATTAGCCTTTTTACAGTTTACAATATTTTTGGAAATATGTCGAAACAATGGTTTCGCATACATTTTTACAAATTTCTCCTTGGTTTTTTATTAATTTGCATTTTTAAATACATATTTTGTCTTCTTAAATCCACGAATTCTCCTCTTATTGGATTCTTAGTTTAAGTTTAAGTAAATCTCACTAAACGTTTACGTTGCCACCGGCGTGATCCTGCTGATGGTTGATTATCGCCGCCTTCGGGTCGTAGTGGTCGCCGTGGGGCGGCGGCGGCAGTGCGCCATTGCCCAGCCACTGTCACAACGTTTGGTAGTCGTGCATCAGGCCGCCGCATCTGGCCGCCTCCGGCGTGTGGTACATTGGCTGGATAATGTTCGTCGACGCCAGCGATGGGTACGTGTTAACTGGCACCTGCGTCGGCATGCCGACACTCAGCGACGCCGGCGCATAGTGCGTCGTACCGCCCCCACTGCTGCCGCCATGGCCGCCACCCCCTGTAACGGCGGTTTTTGTTGTCGCCTCCGATTCGCTGTCCGAGCCGCTGGAATCCAAATGTGCGCGATCCCCACCGCCTTGCGTTCTGCAATAAGAAAGATCGACATTTTAATTATTTTATACAAACATATCTAAAAAACGAAAAAAAATAAAATTATAATCTGAACCCATGACAACCTTTGATAAAATATTTAATATATTATATATAAGTAACGGAAAACATTTATTTGGAAGGATATTTAATTTCGGAATGTTTTCATATTAGAAAAATTGATAATATTCAGGCACAAGGGCAGACTTTTCAAGATTTTTATGTTCATTAATTTTGTGTATTTATGTGTGCTATGTCTGTTTGCCAAATGTAAAATCCGAACCGGCAATAGGAATTTTGAGAAGCTTACGCTTCTCACATCCAGATGGCGGAGATATAGGCCATTGGCATAATTATCGAAACAACCTTAGCGCTACTCATTAATACCATTTTGACGAGAAATTTCTATAACCACACTTAATTATTGAATTTTTAAAACTATGAAATAATACCTAGAAAAGATATTCGTTAACTCCTCAGAAACATGAAATATAGGAATAAATGCACATTTCATTTGACCTGTTAAAGTTGAAAAAATACATATCAAAAACCTATACATTAAAACATGAATCTACTTGAATTGTCAATATTTTTATTGTTGCGTTTCCATTTTCATAAACATTTTGTGGCGCCCACTCCTCCTTCATTAATTTACGTGTATAAATCTCAAGAATAACCCCCATGTTTCAAAAATGTCCCCGCCAATCCTGAAATGCACCCCACAGTTTGTATTAATCTAGGCATGACGCGGAGCTACTTGGTGAACCCACTACGAATGCTCCAATGGTGCCCCCCGACCCTGCCGAATAACACACGTACACGTTTTCGGAATTTTCAGGTTGTATGCGATCTGTTAAAATATATTCAACATATTCTCCTCTGATATCATTTCGAACTTTCCTTTAATTGCCTCTGAAATACCATAAGGAAATTTTACAGTCTGAACAGAATTTTCAAAACATTTGTTAAGTGCTATCGGTTGCATGATTCAAACGAGAATGTATCCCTTTAATCATATTGATCATATTGAAAATACATAAAATGTGTGAAAACCGTGAATACCTATAAAAGGGAAGGTTATCTGGGGTTAGGATGTAGGTAGGTACTTGAAATGTTGTAAACATGAGAGATGCGAATCCCAGAGGGTTTGTTGGTTGCTTTTTTCATTTCTATTTTGGCGTGCTGCGAGGAAGCCCGCCATCGGGGCGCAGAGCATGGCGAACCCGCCGAGGACGAAAACCGTCGACGGCGACGACTCACGGACGTTTACCGCGTATCGGATTACGCGTTGCAGCCCGCAGGTGTAACCTGATATGACAAGCGCCGTGGACCGACGCGAAGGTACCGAAGCAAAACCCATCCACCACCATCGTATGTATGCCTGGCTGGCACACACAGCCGCACGGAAACCAGCACCAACGAATGGTGCGAAGTGCACAACGATAGGGAGCACACACACCAAGAAGAACGCGTTTCTCAGCAATCATACAGTTTCATCCCATCATCTACCAAGTTACGAACGATATCTGTATTCATCACGGTAGATATGCAATAATTTAATAACCCCTTAACAATTCCCGGAAGATCCTCTAATGATTTATTTCCTTAATGATATAGTTTTCGAAACGTTTTGTCTGGAATTAATTTATTGCGATACACCATGTAGATAACACTGAACATCCTTCGCTTAGTAGACGTGTGGATGCGGGAAAACTGAAGAAGTAGGTGGTCTCTACTTATTCAAAATGTGTCGTAATTATATATTTTAATAATCAACCCCTATATCCAAGCAAACGAAATAATTGTACCAACAGATATTAAATTGCTTGTGGGTGGTTGCCTAGATTTATTGTATATCAATAAAGCCATTTGCTGACATCGAATTTAAGCGGTTCAACAGAACTGATTGTAAGATTAATTTGTTCTAATTAAGATAATGCCTACCTAACGCTATATTATCGGACCAAATTTGGAATGTGCATTCGTAGAAACAGTGGGATAGGTATCGATACTTCCGTTGGATACTTATCGATACTTCAGTTCGATTCGATACATATTGATACTTCATTTCGATACTTCAGTTTGATGTTTATCGATATGAGGGAGTAAGCCTCTTGTGAACTGCTACCAGATTGATCTATTTTTCGGAGCCATCGGGAAAGGAGGTTTTATCTCAAACTATTCGCTGACTTGCACTAGTAGATTATGTGCTCGCACGTCTCTTCGTCCTCGTGACATAGCCTGCATAATTCTCTGGACTCCTTTCCAATCTTTCTCATATGGCTTTAGTAGACGTTGTCGGCCCCATACCTAGATTGTTTTCCCAGTGTTTTCGTCTTACCACCTCTTCCAATAGATGTATTCCTGGGTGCACACGTCAAGGACAATCCGATTTCAGTATGGTTGGAATATAACCCAGAGTCATATGGCTCTTGTACCACTTGTACCACCTGTTTCTTGCTTGGAGGCATCGGTATACAATACAGAGGTTGCTCTTCCAAACCTGCAGAACCCTTTCGAGAGATTCAATGAGTCCTCAAAGAAAAGCTTTTTTGGCATGATATCCAAAGGTATGTATAGTGATGCCGCATATTGATACTTCATTTTGATACTTCGATATTTCAATTCGATAATTCAGTTCGATAATTCAGTTCGATACTTATAGATATTTCAGATTCCTTGAGTACCGATACCTTACTGTTCGATACTTTTGCCAATGCTGTTGATCATGATAATAAATAAATTACAATATTCGGTCATTTTAACGGTAGATCGTATCTAACGTTAGTAAATCAGGCAACATTATGAATCGAATCCAGAACTTTTGCAAATTACCCGTCCATTCAAATTTTTTTTGGTTTTGTACATTTCTCGTAAAACGATTTTTCATATTTATAAACATACACCTTCTACCTACAATAACCGTTAATATCGGTAACACCAATTGTAGGCCCATTATAAAAAAAATGGAAATGCCAAAATCAAAATGGCCACGATAGCTCTCATTCCGGAATTAATAGAGTATAGTTAGTTGCCTATAGTTTTTCTAGATACCTCATTAAACAGCTATGGTTGGGACGGCGGAAAGCCCAACGTTACGGCGATGCTTTTTGTTTGTACATCGTGCGTAATATTTGAAAAAGGAGGGCTTCCACGGGATATTGTTGACGCTGGGAAAATGCTAGGGAAAGGATGGGAAGCCGCGCATCGTTTTGTTTGAACAGACACTGTTGTTTTCGGTTGGAGGGGACGGGGCTCATCCCAACAAGAGATAGACAGAGTGCGCACGGTTGGCGGTAATCCGACACCGGGAGGAACGCAGAGTTTTGCGCGCGCGCCCTCGTTAGCCATCCACGCGCAATGTCGACAGGACCGCATTTGGCCATTTAATCAAGCCACTAATTGAACGCGCATCCCCCAACCCCATACACCACACGTAACGGATATGAATGCAAATTATTGATGGCCGACGCAATAATCAGTAATATTATTACCATCTCCCAGAATCCACCAGTGATGCAAATTTTGAACAAAACGTTGACAGGATCATCAACAGCATCACTGTAGGAATGAAAGAAGAACCGCTGTCGGATGCCATTATCGCCAGCACGCCGATCAATCGACATAAAAAGCCAGACGCTTTTTGTTGGCTTGGATTCCACGCGTTTATAACCGAATTTCGGCATTATCTTGCATCTTCATCAACGCACATAAAAGTTACATCGAATAACATCAACAAACTGGATGTTTGATGGCTGGAAACGCTCGAATCCACGCGACTTTATTCTATTCGAGCGAGGCATGGAAGAAAAGAACGCTTCGAAATTAACAATTTGAAATTTTAAGTGTCGAGTAAAATTAAACGTTCGATCGATTTTGGGAAATAGTTGAAATTACAGGCAGCCGGATGAAACAAATATCACACCAGATAAAAAGTCGTAAAATTAAATAAAATTTTACCCAAGAAGTCGTTGGAAGGCGTCAGATATATCATAGTTTAATAACCCAATAACTAGACTACTCAAAACTAACCTTATTTGAATACAAAATAGGAAACTAAAATACGTTGAATTATTAACAACATGTTTTCAGATGCGTATATCTAAAAATCAAATGGTTTTCTGATTTAAGTCATTCGAAGAAAACGGAATATTCGAGAATAAGTTTGGAGGAATACGTACATTTTAGCTGACCTCTGTCATGGTACAGACCCCCCAACTGCAGTGGCATTGAACAAATACTAATTGCCTTCTGCGTTTTTCCTTGCTTTGGACAGCTTTGTTAGCGTTTTTCGGCTCGTTGTTTGACGAGACAAGACAAGTGGTCGCCAGATGTGTTTGCCTACCACCCTTCAGCGGTCTGCCATAAAGCTATGCATTCTCTGCTCAATTTTTGGAAGTCTTTACTTTACTCTTGGAAGCTAGTTCGAATACTAAGGAAGTTTAAACATTTGTTTAACACTGGCGCCTAGAAACACTGGTATTCTATAGTAAAATATATAATATTTAAATAACACCTTTTTAACACATGTGAGAATCTTTCGATTATTTAGTAATAGCTTTTTTTAATAAAATGGATCCCCACAATTCATAAATTCATAAGCCACCACGTGAAATTGTTGACTTCTAAAGCCACCGTTCTTAACATTGCTACTATTATTTGATACTGTGGTTGAATTTGAAAATGTCAAATAATATACTTAACAACCTTATTGTAAGCTAATGTTAATGAATTTGCTCTTTCCCGAGTTCGATTTTCGGTGGGAATGTATAGTAAAATAAATTCTTAAATTATTTTTATCATTAGTATTTATTAGTCCCAAATATAACCAATTACATTGAAAAAGAACTGAATAAAACCATTGACCATTGCAGTCGATGTTCAGTACAATCAAAAAATAAATAAATGCGAAGCATAATTAATACAGATCTCAACCCATTTTTCACAAAAACTGAATATGAATCACGTTCGCTCAAAAACAATAAGCGATTAATATCGTGCTTCCTAATGGCGAATAAATATCGTTTCATTTAAAATAATCCGTAAATTTTGATTGTCATTTATCCCTTTGATCTGACCAGAATGTCATTTTGTCTACTCCTATTTTACAACGAATACATTTCAGTATCGTGTTAAATAAGAAATTATAATTTTCACACATAATAGTCGAAGAAAAAGTGTAGTGAACAGCTTGCATGGAATGCTCTTTCCTCACTCGTATTTACACTACTTGAAATTTCTCATACTCTTGACGAAAAAAGTACTACCCCATGCTCGTTGAAACAATATAGTATTGCAATTGCAATTAAAGTCACAGAAATGAAATGTCGGTCTGGAAAATGAAAAATTCCAGAAATGCGTCATGCAACATACCCCATCGAACAAATGACGTATTAAGAGTTAATGTCCGACGTAAAACAAAAAAAAGTCGCCCACATTTCAACGCGATAGCTATCAAACGCCATTAAAAACTCGAGTAATTTTTCAACACGCTATCTTTTCCGGGCGTGTCGGATCGCGAAACGTTTAGCCCTTCATTCCGTCAAATTTACATGCACCCAACGTGCGGCTTGGCCACCTTACGATATTAATGATCGCTCCTTCACGCGTCAATTTATGCACTATTTATGCACCACCAGCGGCACGCCGGGGGACTCGTAAATCTTTCGCGAAACCGTGCGCGAAACGAAAACACCAGACCGACCACCGCACATAAACCTGGCCAACCTGGCGCAGATTGTCGCCATTTCTTAGGCATTAAACACGGTTATTACCCGCTGCAAAACGAGCCGACTTAATTGATTGCAACGCCGCAATTATAAGTTAACTGAACCAGCAACATGGTGCGAGAATATTTTATTCTGGTTCGACAACCACGGCCAGAAATGTGATTAGTTTTCATAATTTTCAAGACGAAATTCCTCTGAATGAATAAATAAATTTGCAAAACCTTAACGTATTGTTGTGGTTGCCAAAAATTTCGAAGTTCCGAAATTGCTGCTAAACATCGCATAAACCGAGCTGATTGTCTCGAAAAACGAATGTCGTAGAACGCTAACCCAATAAATGTAAATACGCAGCGCAACCTCAAAACATAACCTTAGACATAAACTGCTCGAGTTTATATAACCTGCTATAATAATAGGAAGTGTTGTGGCGATTCCTAGTGGAATTCCAACTGGTTGGAAGGAGCGGCCGAGTGTTCGGCTGGTTAAGGTTATACGAGCCTGGAACCTGAGAATAGTCGGAGCTATTTTCGACTTCCGCGGCCACTCGACACCGAAACATCTCTCAAATGTTTCAGTAACATACACTGGCACGTGCCCCGGTGGCCAATCTATTCATAATCATGCTTTAATTATCTTTGGTTTATTTCATTGTGATCTACTTATTTTTAGTGAATATTTTCGTACAGTTCTCTCTAGAAAAATTGTGATTCTAGTCAAATGACATCCCAACGCGTAGCAGTGCAGTTCATTAAACATTTGTCAAAATGTTATAAACAATAAACACGTTACATGCTTCCATAATTTCAGGAGTATTACAATTTTAAAAGTAACGAAAATTAAGTTATTTCATACAATTTTGATTCAAAATAACAAAATTAGAATGGGATAC